>PVKP010016610.1:0-47833 GCA_004027715.1 Plecturocebus donacophilus
TTCTAAGGAGAAAGAAGAAATGGATTTGTGACCCACTAGTGGTCTCTGCCACATACTTCCATTGCTAAAGACCTATTTGAAGTTCCCATTTTAAAGTTACTTTCAAAGTCAGTTTATGATCTCATAAGAAAAATAAGGGATGAGATGATTTTATATATATATAGTTTGGGATACATGTGACCAGAAATTGCATTACCAGCCTATCAACTAATGTATTCATTGAGTTTGGCCTCTGCATTAGTAAGGGTTTTCCAGAGAAACAGGACTAATGGGAGATTTACTTTATCTATCTATCTATTTATCTATCTATTTATCTATCTATCTATGTCTGTCTTATCTACCTATCTATCTTAAAGATTTGGCTCACATGATTATGGTGGATGACAAGTCCCAATATCTACATCAGCAAGCTGGAGACCGAGGAGAGGTTATGGTGTAATTGCAGTCCAAGTCTAATGGGCTAGAGACCCAGGAAGAGCCATTGCTTTCACTCAAGTCCAAAGGAAAACAAATTAAAAAAAAAACAACTTATGTCCCATCTTGACTTTAGTTTTGCAGAAGGAATTCTTTCATACTCAGATTTTTGTTCTATTAAGGTCTTCAACTAATTGGATGACACCCACCCAAATTGGGGATGGCAGTGTGCTTTACTCAGTCTACCAATTTAAGTATTAATGTCATTCAGAAACAGACTCACAGACCCACTAGAATGATTATTAACCAAATATATGGGCACCCTATAGCTCAGTCACATTGACACAAAATTAACCATCAGAGCCCCCAGTGACCTTTGGCTATTTATAAAATTTATTGTTTACAAGTTACATATTTGACAGCATTAAGAAACCAGAGAATGCAATGCATTTGTTGAAGACAATTTTCAAAGAGATTTTCCAAAAGTTTGTTGGACTTTGGCCTCTCAAACTCTACACTGAACTCCCCTCCCCTCCCTTCCCCTTGTTCTCGTTGCCCAGTGTGGAGTGAACACAATTTCGGCTCACCACAACCTTAGCCTCCCGAGTGCAAGTGATTCTCCTGCCTCAGTCTCCCAAGTAGCTGAGATTATAGGCATGCGCCATCCTGCCTGGCTAATTTTTGTATTTTTTTAGTAGAGACCGGGTTTCTCCTGTTGGTTAGGCTGGTCTCGAACTCCCGACCTCACGAGATTGGTCCACCTCGGCCTCCCAAAGTGCTGGGATTACAGGCGTGAACCACTGCACCTGGCCAGGTATATCACTTTTCTAACTTCTACACAACTTTCCATCCAGGCTAAAGACTTATGAAAACAGCACTTTATATGCTTCCTTTCCCATTTACGGAATACTCTACACCCTGAAAGACAGGGAGCATATTTATGTCTAGAGTCCTGGTGGGTTAACTACCCATGTTACATGTATCTCATCACTTGGCATTCCAGACAGTCTAACATTTTTCTTTTGTGATCTCTCCTTATAAGGCTTGTACCTTTCATCTCCATACTGTAAATTCTGGTCCTTCCCATTTCTAATTTATTGAGCCAGAGTCCATGTAAGAACAGACTGCTGTCGCCTCAGTGACATGGCACAACTTAGCCTAGTAGGTTGAGGGATATGCCGAACTAGTGAGTAATGTCTGGGAACTCTTTGGCTGACATCCTCCTGTGCAAGGACAAATTTGCATTCTCACAAGTTCTTAGAATGTTTCTCCTTTAGGAACAATATCTGACACTGGAATTTTTGAAACCTGCAGTACTGTGTCAAGCCAAGCCTCCTTCCTGATAGGAAAAATGAAAGCCAATTTTGTTCTTCAATCTTGTGACTGGTTCATTGTGCTATGACCTTGTGTAGACTAGCCTTTAATTCCCTCAGAGGTCTGTGTAGACGATTTGGCATCTCAATATGTGTTTTCATGGCAATCTAGGGTCTGGTACCTTCCCTACCCTCCACAGCCACTATTTAGTGATCACTCCTTGCATTTCTGCCTCGCTTACTTTCACTACACGATTTAGAGCTTAATTATACATGACTTTATATTTTTGGACTCTTGTTTCCCAGTCTACACTGGTAAATTGTTAAAGGAATGGGTTGTATTTTATGCCTCTTCTGAATCCCACCCAAAGCACCTAGGATCCTGCTCTGAGTAACCTAACAGTCATTCACTAAGTAGGTGCCATGACGATGAAATCATATGAATGGCTTTTGATGACATACCAGATCTTACACATTCAAATGAATGCTTTCCTTGGCAAGGCTGCCATCTGGGAGGCTACGCACAAATGCCAGTGATGTTATCAATGCTCAAAATAATTTTTCAGTGACTCTCTCTGCTTGAATTAAACTGAGCATCTGGGACAATTATTTAATATTTGTTATTTATCATTTACTATAAATGCATGGCACTGTTTTTAGTGGGTACCACAAAGATATTAAGATATAATTCCCTGCTCTCAGACAGTTTGCAGTTTTATGTAGAGGGTCAGAAAAGGTTGTAACAGCGATTATACAAGGTAAAATGTGGCAAATATCATAAGAGAGGTCTAAAGGATTATGGGGATCAGAAAGAGAAGAGGTAATTTACAGCTGAGCCTAAAGGGCACATGCAACTTCAATCTTTATTTTTGTAAATCATTGTAAATATTTATAAGATAACTGTTTTGGTCTTAAGCAACAACTAAAAGCTACTTAGAACTAGTTAGGGGATAAGTTATGTAAATAACTGGGTAATACCATTAAAAAAATTGGAATGGAGTAATAAATCGTATCCCTAGGTTGGAAACTTGTTTTGAAAGAAACTGTTTCTTCAAACAGGAAAACGTAATAGCCACCTGAGCCAATCAGGTATCATAAGATTCCTATGATGTTATTCACAGCTGTCTGGTATCTAATTTTTGACCATTCATCTCCATGCGCCATTTGTACCTGTTTCCTCATTTGTAAAAGTAAAGAACACAAGCCACGTCAATGGTTTTCAGTAGAATTATGAAAATTTCCAGGAGTTATGGGCTTCCCTATGAGATTTCGCTTGAATAAATATATGGCAATAAAATAGTATTTGAGAATTGCTGGACTGCATCTCTGTTGAGTTCTCTCACTGCTCACATATTCCATGATATGCACACAGTAGATAAGGTCCAACTACCAGTGCCATTGGGTGACAAGAAACAACCAATTGCCAGCTGCAGACCATCTGCCCCATGGCCAAAAAGTCTTGGGGATTCCCAGGCCCCAGGTACAACCCTTCTTATCTGTCAGTAGCTCTCCTGTCACCTGGTTTTATTTCCCTCAGAGTACTCATGACTCTTAAATTATTTATTAATCTACCTGTGTATTGTTTTTATTATCCACCAGACTATAAGGTAATCCATGAAAGCAAAAAACTTGTCTATTTTATTTACAGCTATGTCTTGAGTGCCTAGATCCATGCCTGGAACATACTAAACATCCAATACATTGCTGTTGAAAACAAATGCACAAATAAATAAATGGATTGATTAATGAGTAATATTTCATGGTTAAAGATTCAGGGGAAGACCTAAGGAAGATAATAAAATATAAAAATCAATTCAATAAAGAGAGAGTTGAGCATTTTCTATACTTCTGGAACTGTGTGAGACACTGAGAACACAGAGTGAATAGACCTATTTTTGGCGAGCTCATAGTCTATTTTGTGAAACAAAGCAAGAATGCATGGAGGACTGTAGACAGGAGAAGAATAATAAAACATGACAGCGTATCAAGAAAGAGCTCAAAGATCCCACCAACAAATGCTCAATGACTAAGCAGGACACCACATAATGCATCAGGCATTTAGAGGAAGCAGGGGAATTCCTGTGAGCCGACGTGACCAAGATCTTCAAAGAGGAGAAAAACATCAAGAATAGAAGTATGTGAAAAAGTGGGCATCCCAGGCAAAGATTGGAGATGAAAAAGGGAAAAGACAATCTGACTGGAGAGAAAAGAAATTAACTCTTAATGAGAACCTAAGGTATGCCCCACACTAGGCAATGTATGTTCAGATAGCTTTCTCATGTATCCTCCACACATTCCCGCAAAGCGAAAAATAATATGTCTATTCCATAAATGAAAAAATTGACACTCAGAAAGATAGGGAAACTCACCTAGATTCACAGCCTCTCTGTAGGGATGAAGCCAGGATTTGCACCCAGATCAGTTTGATTCTGGGAGCTGTGGTCCTCCTATACCTCACAAACATCAGGAGCTTCTGGGCTGTGGAGAGCAGAGGTGGAGAGGGCAATAGTAGAAAAATGAGGCTGAAATTAACTTGCTGTTAGAATATGCTCAGGACCTGGAGTGGTACTCTATACTAGATAAGTGAAGATATTGGAAATGCTTGCCCAGAGGAGTGACTCTTGGCAAATATTAACTAGGAAATATACTCGGAATGGATTGAGAAATAGAAGCAAGATCAGTTAACACTTATTGAAGCATCTCTGCATTGAGGTAAGTAGAAATGAAGTAGAAAGAAATAAGTATAATGGATGGACTCACATGTAGGATTTGGGGAATTATGGGATCATCACAGGGAGAAAGTCAGCCTTAACAGACTCCACATCACAGGAGGAATGTGCAGCCGTAACACTGCGGGCCATACTCCCTTGCTATGCACACCCCCTATTGGTCATTCCAGAAGTACCTTTTTCTAATTAGAGCCCCTAGCCCCCAGTTCTCTCTCTCTCTCTCTCTCTCTCTCACTCTCTCTCTCTCTCTTTCTTTCATTCTGTCATTTCTTTGTTTTTCTTATTTGTATCATGGGTTTTTTAAAAATTCAAAACAAATATGGACTATTGTGAAATCAAAAAGGAATCTGAAAAGGGAGAATTAGTTACTGGCCACTTTTTGTAAGTGATAAAAGAGAGAGGCATTTAAAATATATCAAGAATCAAAAATGAGAAAAAGACTCAAAATGTACATTTAAAAAGAACTCTGTTAATTAAAAATAGGAGAGTATAGAAGAGTTTTTCAGAGTTTGTAAAACTTTTTAAAGAATCTTACTGAATAGGGTTATGTTAGATTTGCTGGGGGGCACCTGAGTAACTGAAGTTAAGATACACATTTATTTATAAATTAAAAATAAAAGCACCTGCCTTTTTTCCATGTCCCAGAAACTACAAGATTAAGAGGCACAATGCATATGAAACTTCTTTAGATTTTTTTGGAGGTTTATTGAAATATATTTTAAAATAAAAGTGTGGTCTAAATAGGATTGAAAACAAACATATTTTTCCCATGCTTTATAATCACAACTTCCTTTTATTCTAGTACAGTTTTCCTTCTATATAGTTCTTATTCTTGAAAAGAGGAAGCAAACCTTTAAATATCTAAAAGATAATTTCTATCACTGGCTAATTCTGAACTCTCAGGACATTAGAAAATGTTAGGATAAAGAATCTGATAGGTTCATAAAGTCTTCCCCCCCATTTTTTTCTCTTTTTTTATAATCTCTTTTCCACCTGTACATGGGCCATAAGTAAAGATTATTAAAAATTGATAGGAAAGATAAATTCTGTGCTAAAACTAACCATTATTTTCACAGGATAATCATGTTCCTTCATGTAAATGCCCCAAAAGATAACAATTTAACCATATTTTTCCTTATAATTTTATTTGTATAAAAATACTGAAGTATTATATAGGACAGGCACAATGGCTCACACCTGTATCCCAGAACTTCGGGAGGCCGAGGTGGGAGGATCGCTTGAGCCAAGGAGTTTGAGACCAGCCTGGGCAACATAGAGAAACTTTGTCCCTACAAAAATGAAACATATTAGCTAGGCAAAGTGGCACTTGCCTGTAGACCCTGCTACTCAAGAGGCTGAGGTGGGACAGGAAGAGTGCTTGAGCCCAGGAGACTGAGGGTGCAGTTAGCTGTGTTCACACCACTGCACTCCAGCCAGGGTGACAGAGTGAGACCTTGTCTCGCTTATAACAGTGTTTGTTCACTCTGGTAGGTTGAGTCCCACATTGGCTGCTTCCAATTATTTGTGGAAACACTTTATATATACATATATGTGTGTGCATATATATATATATATATATATATGCACACACACATAGGTACAACCCCCTCCCCCAAAAAAAATCAGCTTTGAGAAAAAATTAGTCAGCTTCAAGTAAGCGAAAGTTTTAGGGCAAGTGGTAGCTGGTGATAACTTTTTCCCCTTCAGGCCATTCTGAAGCATTGATATATTCTGCACATGTGGCTTCAGTCTTCATGTTTTCCCATCTAAGCTTAGGCCAGCTCACGAAAGGGCAACACTCTACAGTGGGAAGAGAACCAACTTTACAGTCAGGCATTCCTGGACTTGAGTTGCTGCTGCTCCACTATTTAAAAGTCGCCAGTCCTTGGAGAAATCACTTCACCTTTCTGATTTGAACTTACCCCATCTGTCCAATGGGGATGACTCACCACCATCCCGTTACCTATCAGGCCCTCGATAAATACCAGTATGCATGTTCTCACATCCCCCACACCTAAACACCTTCCAAAAAAACCCCACAGATACGTCTTTGAATCTATTATTTCATATAATATCTTCTTTTTTTTTAAAC
The DNA here is from genome assembly GCA_004027715.1 of Plecturocebus donacophilus. Lineage (NCBI taxonomy): Eukaryota > Metazoa > Chordata > Mammalia > Primates > Pitheciidae > Plecturocebus > Plecturocebus donacophilus. Next base: position 6,549 of record PVKP010016610.1, read on the forward strand.
CTTTTCTGTGGTTTCCAAAACCAAATGTATGTGATAATACATAGTACATATTACTATGATGTAATAACCTGTAACAATGTTTGTTCACCCTGGTATGGTGAGTCCCACATTGGCTGCTTCCAATTGGTTATCTGTGGAAACACTTTATCCTTTTATAAGGGTGAATCTAGAGTGCACTGAGTAATACATAATAAAATTAGTCTTGGGGTAAAAGAACCAAGTTTAAAAGAAAATAAAAGTGGGGTGGGGGGAGGGCAGATAAGCACAGTAAAATAATCTTCAATGACTTCATTGTGAAGTAATGACTTTTACCAAATAACTGCATTGTAGTTTTATCTTTCCAACCAAGATTGTGTTAATGCTCTAAAATTAAGTCTCTTGTGAAAGTTATCTGGAATTTCTCAACGAGTTTTTAAAGGGGTTTTATTTTTTCATTGGAGGTCATGCCTCAAGAATTTGTAGGAATTCCGCCTGGAAAGTAATAATCAGTGGAAACTGGCAGTCAAAGCTAATTTATATTACTCTTCCAGATAAAAATTCCTTCCGTCTTAGACCTGCATTTCAAAAGAGATTATTATCACTCTGGAGAGAATACATCAGTGTAGAAAAAAAGAAAGAATGACCTCAAGGATGTCTTCACTGCCTCTGTGCAGCTCCAGGTCTGCTGCTTTTTAAACCTCCTTTTAAAAATCCTCTCTTAGGAAATGTTTTGAGGCTATTCAAAGCCAGAGGATGTCTCAGATGCGTGCTTGGGAGAACTCTCAAAATGATCTTCCCTAATTTGCCTGTTATGGGAGTTCATGGCATGTCTTGGGTGGTGGGAAAAGGACAGAAGTAGGAAATATGGGGGAGAGAGAGGTTCAGTAACTGCCCTAAGAGGAGGAAGGTGTTTTTCATATATTCTGATTCCCTTAGTGACTAGAGGAATTGGCTGTGCTCAAATCAGAGCCTCAGCTCCTCCTTTAGTGGTCATGTTTTCATATGCATGACACATTCATGAGGTTGCATGCTTAATGAAAAGAGGCCTTGGCTTTTAAGATGAAGGACCTAAATATATTTTATTTTATTTTATTATTTTATTTTATTTTATTTTTGAGACAGGGTCACACTCCAGCACCCGAGCTGGAGTGTAGTGGCCCTATCTCAGCTCACTGCAGCCTCGACCTTCTGGACTCAGGGGATTCTCCCACCATAGCCTCTCAAATAGCTGGGACTACAGGTGCACACCACCATGCCTGAACAATTTTTGTATTTTTAGTAGAGATGGGGTTTCCCCATGTTACCAAAGCTGGTCTTGAACTCTTGGGGTCAAGGGATCCATACCACTCGGCCTCCCAAAATCCTGGGATCTACTCGGCCAGGCCAGTAGATCCAAATTTAAATTTCAAGTTCTCCATTTACTAGTTCCTTCATTTACAAGTTACTTAACCTCTCTGAGACTCGGTCTCTATCTATAAAATGGGTTTATGGAATTGTTAAGGGGAGTAAGGTAGTTGTTCTGTTTAAATCATGCAACTCAGTGTTTGAATAGATCCAACTAAAAGTTTATTGGTAAAACAAATGAATAAATAAATGTTAGTTCCTTCTACCCTCTCCATCACATCCAGAGAATTTGGGAAATGTCAACTCCAATGTGAATAACTTTGAAGGATCTGTTGAAGGATCCAACCAATGAAGTACAAATGCACTAGTACTCTTTTTAGTAATTTTAAAAATGTTTTTGAATCAATACCAACAAGAATCCACAAAAGAGATATGCCAAATCACGAGTTGTATGACTAAATCAGACATTCAGAAGCCTTATCCATTTCTCAAGACTACGAACCTATACCTAAGTGGCTAAGAATAACTTTTCAGGCCCAGTTTTATTCACAGGATTTCAATGTGAGACACTGCCAAAAACAGACACAGTATCAAAACCAAATGGCCTGCCTCTTTTTTTAAAAAAAAAAATCATCTGAGATATGTGTAATAGACCAGACTCACCAAATTCCAGCATTCAATATAGCAAAACTGAACAGAGGAAGTATTCTATTTACTAAGAATTCAATCAGTCTTATTGAAATATTTAAGAGTTGAACCAAAATGTACAAGCATCATGAATACAGTTTGTACAATTCCAGAAAGCGTCTATCTGGGACAAAGCCATTGTTAATCCAACGTGTTTTTTTCAGTGGGTAGGTAATTCTTTAACAGTAGAAACAGAAGACAGATTTGCTTCCAATTGTGAGCTCATTCCTAAGGTCACAACTGAAAGCTGACAGAGAAACAGAGTCCAAAATAAACATCAGTTTGGACTATAAAGCATTTCTCTCTGAGGGTGCCCAGGTTTATATGAAGGACTTCCACCTCAAAAAGTGAAATCTAACTCACTTTTCCCAGTTATTAGCGGGCATGTCTAGTGTCTGCCTGTTCACATTGATCCATTCCTCAACCTCAAATCCATTTTCCAAAGACCCTGGCTTGAGAACCACATGGAACCAGCATTCTGATTCGTTGCATTTTAGTTGCTTAGAGGGGTAAAAAATAGTTATAAACTATCTGTAGGAACAGTCCCTAACATGGTTGGCCAGAAAAGCTCAGTGAGAGAGCCAAAAAGTTTAATTTGTTGTAGCCTATGATTTCTTAGTGAATATTAACTAATGTTGGAAGTATGCATGGATTTACTTCTCTAGGCTGTTTGAACCTTTTAAATCATAATTTTTTAAAACAAAAAAAATTTAAGCAAGACCTTAAAAAAGTGACTCATAAAAGAAGGGTGTTTTGATAGCTTCCCTTGTCTGCCTCTAAGCTACCCGTCTTCAGGGTGATGTTTTTCTTTCATGAGCTTGTCCCCTCCACTTACGTGCCTGGTTGATGGATAATTCCCTCTGCAGGTGTCTCAAAGACCCTGAGTACCCTTTTGGTTAGATGCCCAAACAAACTAATCACTGCTCATAGAGGCACTCACCTTCCTTACCCTTTGTCTCAGTCATGAGAAACTGAATGCCCAGTCATATTAGGACTGAAGATTTAACGATTTATTCAGGTGCAGAACCCCAGAGGCCCTGCACAGAGTAACAGCCGGAAAGTCACCCAGAAATCTGCAAATCCCCTAGCCATCAAAGGCATCTTCCTAGCCCAGTATACAGAAGCTCTATAGATCTAGAAATAATTGTTTATATGGGCTGGATTTTCAGAATTTATTATTTTTATATGATTGATTCATTTATATATTCATATATTTCCAAAATGTCAGATACTACCTTCTTGTACCCTATGGGCAGAGAACTTTAAAATTTATAAAATTTTCAACATGTATGCATTAATTTGTTATTTATCAGATATTGATTTAACACCAACTATGTGCCAACGAAAGAAATGAGGAAAAGGGCACACTTAGAAAGAGAAAAAACAATTTTAAAGACAAGAAAGGCTACATAATATATTGCAGGAAATGAGTAGGTCAGTGTGGCTGGAGCTTAGCATTCATTCCTTGGAGAAGACAGGTATCAACTAGGGGCCAGAAGGCTGGGGACTTAGGGGAAGGTGCTGAGAAGGCTCATTGCAAAGACCTTCCAAATGCCAAGGGGAGGACTTTGGATTTGATTCTGTAAGCAAAAGACAGCTTAAAAAAGCATATGATCTGATTTGTGATGAGGAACAATGATGGTGTTAGTTGTAGTTTGGTGGGTAGCTGGAGTGGGGGACAGACCAATGGCAAATAAACCAGTAGAAAGACTCTGGCAATCTGGAGGCTCTGAGTTACGGCAGTAAAGAGAAGTTGAAGAGAAGGGCACGTTAGGGAATTGAAGCAAGATAAGTCAACATGACCTCACAGCACACCTCTTTTAGAACAGACATTTTCTGCTAACAAATGTTGCTTAAAATTAAAGGTCTCAAAGCTGGGAACTGAGAATCTCTTTTAAATACTGAATTTATAAAAATAGCGGGAAATTTTGTCTTATGTCATTCTTTACTAATACATGACTTCAGAACTAAACCAAAAAAATATCAAATCAAGCAAATTTACAATGACAAAAGTTCCTTGTGTGGGAGGAGATGAAAAGACTGTATCTTTTCCATCTTTATACCACACAAGGTATACCACACAAGGTATAAAGATGGAAAAGATATAGACTCTTCCCTTAGCGACTTCATAAACCAGCTCCATGGTTCTCAGTGGTTATGTGTTGTGACCAATTGTGATGTGAGTCATAATTAGGTTTCTTAAACGACAATAGAAGGCAGCATATGTAGGTTTTTGGTAGCAGTGATGATAAAGGCATAGGCAAGTTAAGAAACTTACCTGTAATCACATATCTGTAAGTGGGAGGGCCGGGGTGAACTGACAAAGTCTGTAGTGGATTTTGTGAGTGTTGCCCAGAGTTGCTTTTAGGATCAAAGAAGGTACTCATTTTCCCAAGAGCAAAGAAAGACTGTTGACTGCTCATAACTTCTGATTCCTTCAGGAATTGTCATTGGCTGAAAGAAGCTGCCTACACCCAAGGTTCAGACTAGGGGTTGAGGTGGGATACAATTGCCTTAATTGGAAAACTCTGGAAAGGTAATCCCAGCTCTAGAACTCCCAGAAGGATTCATTGAGGCCTCTGTGGCAACGTCATTGCAGTTCAACTTCTGCCTCTGGACAATATTGCTTCTTTTCTTCCACCAAAGATGTTAATTCCAAGAGCACTTTCTAATAAACCTATTGCATGGTAGTTTCCATCCAGAGTCTGTGCCTCAGGAACCTGAGCTGTGGGAAGGCGTGACGTCAATGCATGTGTACTTAGCTATTAAGCCATTAGTAGAACAGTCATCACAAAGAATTTGAACCAGACCTAAAGGAAGATAGACTTGGAAAGACCAAAATTTGGTGCTTAGGCCACAGGGAATAATGGGGAAATGAATATTTGTGGAGCATGAACTAGATGAGTCATCTGGCAAGAGCCAAGGGTTCAAATCATTATCAGAGACAAGGGAGCAGCTCAGATGGCTCTTGGACACCACAGTCAGGAGCTTCTGTCTCACTCTGTTCTCCATGAAAAACAGAAGACTGAATCAGAAGAAAATGAATCAGGCATCTGCGGACAAGACGGAATGGAAAGTTGAGGAAGAGAGCAAATGTGAGTGACATTTTATGTTAAACATCCACAAAGATTCTTGACTAATTGAATAAGGGAAGCCAGGGAAAGATAGAAGTCATAGAGATTTGAAAGCTTTGACAAAGGCAGGCATCCTTCCAGGGAGATGTTATTTGTTTGCTCTCTCAGGAACATCTTCAGGATAGAGTTAATATGAATGTAGATGGCTGAGTTCAAGGACATCTCTCTTCTATCAAATGATTATTAAAATTTTCCTCTTCCATGAAATCTTACTTGATCAACTTTCTCCAGCAAATTTTCCATTTCAATGTAGCCTGAAAGAGAACACAATGAGAAAATATTCAAATGGCTTTGGAGGTAATCTGCAGTTTGGATATTTCCCCAGGAATTAGTGCCATAGACCACACAGGTCTGTGCTGGGCATGTGAAGCATGGAGACTGGATAAGCTGAGGGGCAAGGCAGAGAAAACACAAGCCCTGTAATGCATGGTTTTATTGTCTTTCCAAGGGCATCTTTTCTCTTCCTGAAGCCTGAGGTTCTTATTAAACTCCGATGCCATATTTGAGATACAGGCTACTTCAATATGTATTAATTCTATTCTTGATATATTGTGTATTAAGATACATAAGCTGTTTTTTAATATATGCACATGTCTAGTGGCTCAGTCATAATCAGATACTAATCACTTGATGAAATCAGTAGGAGAGATGTTACACAAAAATACTGTTTCGTATTTTGTAATCAGCCTTCCAAAGACAAATTCTTGCTGGCTTTTGGCCATAGAAAACAAGATGTTTAATTTCAATGTGAATTTCTTGATTCCATATTTAAATAAACAACAAATTGTGACAGATGAGAAAAACAATGTCTCCAGTGATATGATTGCACTAAATTGCCAACTTGGGGGAGGGGAGAGAGACTATATTTTTTAACTGTAAGCCAGGGATACAAAAACCAAAATTATAAATTTGGGTAATGAGATTCTTTCTTTCTAATATCTTTTACATAATATCATAATCAACCTATTGTTTGGGGAAATACCTTGTATTCCCTCCCATTTCTACTATCTCTCCCACTCTTTTTACTTTTATTTTTTTTCAGCTCTCTATGGTTTGCTGAGATCAGAAATGCCAAAACTCTGTGGAGAACAGCTGTTCTCATTTCTGGCTCATCTGCTAAGGAAGTGCTCAGAATCTCCTCAAAAGGCTCCTGCAAGCTATCCCACCCCAGATGTAAACTCGGAGACTGATTCTGTAGTCTTTGAAAGAAATGATCAGATGCAGTAGAACTGAAGTTTCCTTGAATCTTGAACCACTGAACCTACTATGTGAAAATTATTTGGAGGCCACAGCTAACAGGTGGCAGAGCTCTCCAAAGGTCCCTGAGCAGTGAGGCCACTAGTATATTAACAACATATCAATAATCCATGCCTTTGGGTGGGAGCAGAGGCCACTGCTGTTAGTAAGAATGGCTGTCTCCTAGTAAGGAAGCGTTCTCTGAAGCCCCAACTGCCAGGCTAGGTCAGTAGCTCTTCTATGGGTGCACAGAAAGCGTTGCCTCTCTATCTCAACACACTAACTATGCAACACATTTTTATAATAACCTTAGAAACAGAGGATCTACCTTACTTGACATTGTATCCCAGTGTAGTGCACAGTATGTAGTACATCTAAAAGGCTCAGTCAATATCCTAAAGACGAAATCAGTTTTTAAATCAGCTGGATGTTGCGAGGAGACTAGATGAGGTGCAAAAGGCAGCTGTACTGGAGAAATGAGGAGGGCAGAGAGGTTTTAGTCCCAATTTTAGGTTTCAGACTCTGACAGAAGCACATCCTAGAGACTGGTAGGGCATTCAGCAGAAGGTAGCATGATTGCCCAAAAGGTTGCTCTGACAGGCAGAGAGAGCATTCGAGTTTAGATCTTCCTAAACCCCTCAGTTGGACTCCCAGGTTGCATGGGCAGGACTCAGCAATTCCTACATGTTCCAAATGGAGGAGGTGACATTGCTGGGAAATCTGGGACTACAAGAGGGGAGTCCAATGGTTGGTGTGAAAGTGCCTTGCGGTTATGAACTTCAGGGCATAGTATCTGGCTGGGAACCAAATTCGAGTCCGATTGAGATCTCAGGGCTTTCACGTTCCCCAGGAGAGGTGGAGGGGGTCATCAGGGAGGACCACCTGTCCCATTAGCTGAGATTTTAGGATCAGAAAGCAGCAACATAAGGTGGTGTCAGGAGAGACAAGGCACCGCTGCAGTAGAAGAGGAGCAAAAGGACAGGCAAAGAGCCCACATGTGCATCTCTGTCACGTGGGCCCCACCACACACCCAGGTGCCTGCTTGCAAAGAGCAGGAGGATGGGAAGAAATACATTCATAAATGCCTGGGATATGTAGATGTCAATTATTGCATTAAACTGTAACCAATCCTGAAAAAAAGCAAGCAAGTTGGGTTTTTCTTTTCTCTTCTCTCTCTCTCTTTTATTTATTTATTTATTTTTTGGCTTTATTCTGCAATCCTCCTTCCAATGAGTGGAGGCTTTTGATGACAAAGAGAGCATTTTTCAACATAATAAAGAAGCTACATGTCTTTTTTCTTTTTGCACACATGCACATAGCGTGAGGGCATCTGTAACCCTGTGACAGGTCATTTTAATGACTAATCTAGGTAGATAGAAGAAAAAGACTTGGCCTAACTCGGCATCTAAGTAGAGAGCTCAGAGGCTGGGAGAAATCTTATCTCCAGTCCCATCAAGAGTCAGGAGACCAGGTGAAACCTGAATATTAGGGAGGAGGTTGATGTGCACCCCTGAAACATAGTAAGCATTATTATTATCATTAGAGAAGAATCATTAGTGAAGTCAGTTGACATGTGTTCTCAACAAAACAAGGGACAGTAGATTGTAGAGAAGATTAAGAGCTGGCACTTATTTCAAATGTTTGTATGCTTTTTACTTCTTGTACTTCCAAAGCATCCAAAAGAACAGACAAAAATAAATAAGAAAATATTTTCCTCCTCATCTAATAGAAGTTAGAAGACTTCAGTAAAACACAAACTGGCGATATCTGGATCAGAGATTCTTTGGTCTTGCATTATGTCACATGTTGAAAATTTATAAATATGCAAAGATTATTTGAGTATTTTCCTTTTTTGTTTGATAATTTTTTTCTGTCAACAAACACCATTGTATGAAATAACCTAATTGAGTAGAGTTATTTAACACTTACTATATACCAAGTGTTAGTTTAGGCATTTTACAGAACCTCACCCAAGTGATGATTAACAGCCCTTGAAGTGGGTGCTATTAATTCCCCACATTACAAACAAGGAAACGGACAGAATGATACTAAGCAACTCGATTGAGATTTTACAGCCAGTAATAGTAGAGATGGGATTGGATCCCAGATTTTCCATCACCATAAACTGTGCTTACCTCCTACACCAGACTGGTCTGTGAATAGAGTATATTCAACAAAACTTTGTGAATACCAGTCATAGATAAGGTACATGTATAGAATATAAAGATAGTGCATGTGGGTATCCAGACCCCAAGAGAGGATTCTTGAATGTTGCACAAAAAAGAATTTGGGGCGAGTCCACAGTGCAAAACGAAAGCAAGTTTATTAAGAAAGCAAAGTGGTGAAAGAATAGCTACTCCACAGAGTAGGGCGCTCCCGAAAGTAAGAGGAGGAATATTCCCACTCTAGGTACAATGCTTGTTTATATATAGGATAACAGCAACAACAACAAAAATCATAGGGAGATGTGCTCTACTTACTATAAGGGTTTGTGATGAAGGATTCCTTTTCTTAATCACCATATTTTGTAAGAATCAAATTATTATCTTTAAAGCAAAATTAGAAATGCTTCTCAAGATGTTGGGATATAAGAACATTCCTGAGTCAGGGTCTGTTTAATAACGTTATCTATCTGTTCTTTTAACCCTAAACATGTAGAGGCTAGGAATAACTAACTTACTGGGAATGTAGCCTAGAAAGTCCCAGCCTCATTTTTCCCAGCCCTCAGTCAAGATGGAGTCTCTCTGGTTCTAATGCCTCTGACAGTGAGGTGGAAGCCATGGAAGCACACTAGCAGGAGAAAGCAAATACACCTAAGATGACACAGCACTACAGAGCCACAATCATGTCCATTTGTTTACTTATTTTCATTTGCAGCATGAAGCCAAGACATCACACCTGAGCATTCTGATGGGTCCTAGCAAGAGCACCAAGGTGAAATGTTGTTTCTCTTAGCCTGACATTTCTCAGTCTCCTAGCATTAGAAAGGCAGAGCCAAACCTCCAAGACCTTACTGCTTACCTGCAGTTCTCACTGAGTCCCAGGTTATCTGGATTTGGAGGATTTTGGAGCAGTAGGATTGGCCATTAGACACTATTTCTCATTCAGTTAAGGAAGGGGTAACAACGAATGTGTTTCTCTGATGAAAAAAGTAGGGTGGCCAAGGAGCTTTAATATCAGAGAGATTTGCTTGGATTTAAACCCAGATTTGGTCACTTAATTATGCTGTCTTTGAAATGTTTATTTAACTTTATTTATAAAATGAGGATGGCACAAGTGATTTGGGGCATTAGCTAAAACAATATGTTTGAAAGTGTTTGACAATACCAGGAGCTCAAGAAAAAGAAAAACATCTAAAAGAGAACGTGAGTGAAAGGACTGAGGGTAATTTTCTACTTGAAGCAGAGTCTTCACTGAACAACATGCTACTTTCTGACCATGCCTACACTCTACAGCCTATTGGTTTGTGTTATAGATTTTTACGTGTGTGGTATATTATTTTCTCACACTAACTCTCTTGCCATCTTCTGTCTGCTATTAATCTGTAAGATCATTAGGCACAAGGATTGTGACTTCAATTTCTTTTATATTCTCTTTCCATAGTACCTAATAAAAACTCCCCACAGAGCCTCCATTCTGTGATAAGAATACAGATGTACAGCACTTTACAATTTACAAAATCATTTCACATGCATCACCTCATTTGATCTCACCACACCTCTCATGGGCTTTCTTGGTTCTCAGATCACAATGATTAAGAGGTGGACAGACTAAGTGATGATCAGGTTTCGGCATTAAGCATAGCATGTACTCTGATGCTTATCAAATTTTTCTTTGCCACCTCCTTTTTCTCTAACCTTGTGCCCTTCAAAATATATCTCAGTTACACACCCTCGGGTCTGTGCTTCCAAAAGAAATTTCCAAAGGCAAAAAAAAAAAAAAAAAAACCCAAGGGGTAACTTGTGTCAGCACATTTCTGCATGCCCTCCCTAGAAGGAAAGGAGCCCATGTTTATCATCCAGATGTATTAAGACATTACATTTCCTGACCCAATTCAAGCAAGATGATTTAAATGAGAGCATGCCTAATGACAAACCTTTATGGAGCAAAAGCCAAAGGCTGTTTCCATGGAGCTGAAACTGGCTGTACAGAAGAAGTCAAGTATGTTTTTTGGAATTTCGGATGGCGCTCTTGATGAGATGAGTGTCACGTGACTTATTCTGACGCGTGGGATGCAGCCGCAATGACACTGCCCCACTCTCAGCCTGTGCCTGGGAGGCCTGGCAGCTTCTGTTTTCACTCGGGGAAGGAGACTCCTCAGTCTGGTATAATGCATTTTACAGAAGGATGCTACAAAATTCAGAGAGAAAGCATTTTAAAGAAAAGCATCTTTATTTTTTTCCTAGTGACCTTGACTGACCTCCCCTCCCCAAGCCAGGGATAGCTATTGCTATGAAACTGTGATTGTTTTCATATCATATGAGCAAGGATGATACATTGTTTGTTTTGAAAGTTTAAACTGAGTTTGGTTTCAGTCAAAACTGAAATTCATCAATATTATGCTTGTTGTTTAATATTAAAATAGTAACTTGCCAGTTAGTAAATAGCTCCTGCCTCTAGTTCCCCAGATGATCTCATGGCACCAGGAGCCCTAGTTTGTCACTTTAAGGAAGGCCACTAGCCAGCCTATTGCAAGTATCAGGCACCATCCCCATATTCCTGCTCCCCAGTGGGAGAGTCTGCATCCATGGAACTCTAGAGGGCCAGTACCTGCTGGCCATCTGGCTCCCATGAGCTTCAGTTACCTGCTTGCCTGTGGGACCTGGAGCCCTCCAAATGCACTGTAGCTGGTTGTTTTGATGTGTGTATGTCTCTAGCTCTCTTTCTCTTTCTATCTCTAACTCTGTCTCTATCTCTGAGTAGTGTTTGTGTGTGTATATGTATGAGAGGAGGGAAGGAGAAAAAGATGACCATTTTAAAGTGTATAATTCAGTGATATTTAGTACTTTCTTTCACTTGTGCAACCACCATCTCTATCTAGCTTCAAAACTACTTCATTGTCCCTGAAAGAAAACCTTCTACCAATTAGCATTCATCTTCCATTCCTACTTCCCCCCAGACCCTGGGGCAACCACTGATCTACTTTGTCTCTCTAGATTTGCCTATTCTGGACATTTCATGTAAATGGAATCATGTAATATGTGGCCTTTCATGTCTAGTATTTTTCACTTAACATAGTGTTTTCAAGGTTCATCCACGTGGTAGCTATACATCAGTACTCAATTCTTTTTGTGACTGAATACTATTCCATTGTACAGACGTAACACTTTATCTCTTCATTTGTTGATGGACAGTTGGGTTGTTTACATCTTTTGGCTATTGAGAATAATGTGTTAGATACTTTAGATGTCACCCTGTGCTAGTGTCCCTCTAGTGATATAAACACATGTGAAGGACCTCTCATTTATTTCCAATGTGATTAGTGTTTTATGACTGCTTTCAATTAGCAATCTATTATACAGCAGTCTGTCTCCTTTACCAATAAAACTTTCATTACTCAAAACAGTAAGTTTTTCAGTTAATCTTTAATTTATTTCTTATTTCTTTGTAGATTTAAAGATGAAGATGAGAAAAGTGCTTTATTGATAAAGTTGACTTGTTTCCTCAAGAAAAGCCTACAACTGAAAACTTATTCATGACAAATACTTTTTAAATATTTTTTCTGCTAATTTTGTAGTAAGTTCTTTAATCTGAATTTTCTACATAATAGCTTTACTCTTGCTTGCCTTCTTAACTGTAGACACTATCAGAGTATAATTTTAAAGTGTCATTACCATTAATTTCATGTCAGTATTTTCAGTGGGCCATTTTTTTCCTCTGGGTTGATAACTACTTGGATTAAAATTCATATTCAAATGCATCAGTTGTCTTTACAGAGGATTCAATCCAATTTGCCTTCTGTTGTCACGGTCTCAGCACCAGTGCAGTGGCACAGAGGGGAGTTGGGGAATGGAGGCAGGGAGAGGCTACAAGTTTTGCCTGGGAGCCAGCCCCGCTCTCCTGTGGACCAAGATAAGGTCTTTAAGATCTCTTTGATATCAGTTTCTGCATTTGTAAAATGGCGACAATAAGGGTAGTCCCTACTTCATACGATTGTTGTGAAATTAAATTAATTAATCCATAAAAAGCACAAAGAACAGTGCTTGGCATGTATGTAGCATATATATATTTGCTGCTTTTGCTTCTTCATTTTTTAATTTACTGTGAGAATCCATTTAATGTTTTCTTATTTATTTTTTACTTTTTATAAGTACATAGTAGGTGTATTTATTTATGGGTTACATGAAATATTTTGATACATGCATGTAATATGTAATAATTCACATCAGGATGAATGGGGTATCCATCACGTCAAACATTTTTCCTTTGTGTTACTTATTATTTATTCTTGTGAATAGGACGAATGAGGCAGAGTGCTCCTCTGGAGTTGCTTGATCTCTAATGATTCTGGTGATCAGGACTTTTCTCATTAAGCCATGTGTATTAGTCTGTTTTCACACTGCTATAAAGATACTACCCAAGACTCAGTAATTTATATAGGAAAGAGGTTTAATTGACTCACAGTTCTGCATGGCTAGGGAACTTACAATTGTGGCAGAAGGGGAAGCAATGCATATTTTACATGGTGGAAGGAGAGAGAAGAGGAAGAGCAGGGAAAACTGTCTTAGAAAACCGTCAGATCTCCTGAGAACTCATTCACTGTCATGAGAACAGCATGGGGAACACCAACCCCATGATTCAATTGCCTCCTTCCCTCGACACATGGGAATTACAGTTTGAGATGAGATTTGGGTGAGGACACAGAGCCAAACCATATTACCACAGAACAATTTCATTCTGAGTCTGAAATGCCTGACTAGTGCCCAGGCATTGAACATCTACATCACCAACTGCATCCTCCCTCTTCTGATATGAACAAGATCGGGCTGATCTATACAAGGCCTTGTCTCAATGACTAAGGCTCTACCAACAGATCACAAACGCAGCAATACAGTCTTTTTGTTAAAAATGTACAGGAATGCCTACAGTGACCTAAAAATTGAATGATTCTATGGTTCCTAATATTTTTTGCTGTGCAGGCAATTGTCAGTCACTACAGTATCTCTTTCAATAAAAATCCCATGCTTTAATTTAAAAATATTATATTATTAATTTTATTTTAGCCAGAGTAATCGGGGAAGAACTTAAATTTCAAGTAGCACTAAACAGCTTATGATAAAAAATGGATTTTTCCACTTTCCATCCCTTTCCACACCTAGGTCCTGCTCCCCAGAGGCAAATACCCTCAGCTGCTCTGCTTTGTACTTAGCTCCATGTCTGTGAATCGTATGCATGCACTGCTATTTCCTCATTGAGAATTCCAGGTATGGATGATGGAATATTGATCTTTGCCCCTACCCTAAACAGTATCTCTCAATAAAGTTACATAGAATTGAGTTTTTTTTTTAAACCATATTATCGTCACAGTTACCTCACAATTAATATGACAAAGAACATGCCCTGTTGTCACTTGCTTGAAAAGTCCTGCTGGGTGCTGGATAAGAGCACCAAGTCTAGAGCTAGGTTGTAAACCTAGTTCCATCATTTATTAGACATATGGCACAGGAGAAATCACTTCAACACTCTGTGCTGCCTTGCGGTAATTCTTTTCCAGGTATTTCCTATGTCTGCCGTGGGCCTGTCAGTAATCCATCGACCCAAGCACATTCACTCCATCGCCTCGTCCCCCACTTTTCTCTTTCTTAGAGCCCCACCAAGAGAAAGATGGATAATTTCAGCTTATAATGGTAATTTTCATTCCTTTATGGTGGATTATTCTCTAGACCTACTATGCACTCTGCAGTAATCATGAACTCTCCCTTCATCTCTCATATGATAACAATTTTTCCATTTTCTTTGTTGTTTTGCTGAAGCACTTATATTTCTGGCATGACAAAATTCTTTTAAATAAAAAATGTGTTACCCTTATATTTGATTTTTTGGAAAAAGAATTCTCAGTTGAAAATCACTGTCACTAAGAATTTTTCAGGCTTTGTTCCACTGTCTTCTAAGATTTAGTTGCTGTTAAGAAATTCAAGAGGACGGGTGTGGTGGCTCAGGCCTATAATCCCAGCCCTTTGGGAGGCCAAGGCGGGTGGATCACCTGAGGTCGGGAGTTCCAGACCAGCCTGATCAACATGGAGAAATCCTGCCTCTACTAAAAATACAAAAATTAGCCAGGCATGGTGGGGCATGCCTGCAATCCCAGCAACTCAGGAGGCTGAGGCAGGAGAATCGCTTGAACCCGGGAAGCAGAGGTTGCAGTGAGCCAAGATTGCACCATTGCACCATTGCACTCCAATCTGGGCAACAAGAGCCACATTCTGTCAAATAAATAAATAAATAAGAGAGAGAGAAAAAAAAATTCAAGACCATTGTTTGGTATTTCACTGTTTTCCCCCTCCCCTTTGGAAACTTCTAGGATCTCGTCTTGATTTCAAGTGTTCTAAATTTTACTGTGACCTACCTGGGATTTTGCTTTTTGTCATTCATTGTGCTGGGTGCTCCTTTGCTCTTTTAATGGGAAGACACATGTCTTTCGGTCTGAAAATTTTTTAAATTACTTTTTCAGTAATAACTCCCCTTCATTTTCTCTCTTTTCTTTCTGGAAGTCCTAATTGGTAGCTGCAGAGCTCACAAGATCTATGACATATTTTTTCCTATCTTTTTCCCTTCCATTTCTCTTTTTTTAAATTTTTGTTCTACTTTTGAGAGTTGCTTGGCCCTCTCTTACAATCTTCTATTTAAGGCTTGTATTTTACTTTTTATATTTTTTATAGACAGGAGTTCTTATTTGCTTCTGATCCTTTCTCATAGTAACCAGTATCTATATTACGCACTTGTTTCCCTGTGTATCTTTGAGGATATTATGATTTTAGAAAGTTTCTTTCAATGTCTGCATTGACTTTGTTCATCTAAGTCCTCTTTGTCTAGTCGTTTGCTTGTTTTGTAGGGTTTGGTCTCCATGCGCATGTTGCACATTTTCCTCCAACGTCTGGGTATTCTTGTCTGTTCATGTACATCTAAGAAAGAGTGGCTAAAACACTGCTGGAACTACTGTACCTATGAGCAGAGGTGCTGATTCTTAGGGATCACTGCAGGGTCTTTGGAGATGACCTCCCCTTTCCATTGAGGAGCTCAAAATATTTATCTAGAGTCTTTTTTCAGAAAAAAAAGAAAAAATCTAATTTCTGCCAGGTGGAGCATGATAATGGGTGTGGAGGGACCAGCATACGTTTGACAACTGGCATCCTGGGAGCAGGTGAGAGGGTGGGACTGAGGGGAGACAGTTTCATTTTTCCTAGAGTTCTCCCTTGTCTGGTTTCTGGAGAGAATGAACCTCCTCCAGTCTCATCTGCCTCTGTGTGTGTGTTGGGGAGGGTGGTTCTATAGTAGTTGCTCAGCTGCATGCAGTGGAGGGAGAAACTTGGTTCCAAACTTGCTTCTGAAACTAAGTCCTCCAATCTTAGCCTTTCTGGGGTTTTACAGGGTGATTTAACTCACTTATCACTTCCTTGATGATAAGTGCTTAGATTTACCTTACTTAGATTTTTACCTATTCTATTTTACTGTTTTCCAATTTTCAAATATATCTTTTATCTACTTTTATCTTTTTTCCAGTTTTCTTTGTCTTTATGGATTAATAATTGCCTTTATTTTTTTTTAAAGTTACTGACACAGGGTAGAAGGGGGAGATATTAATTGCACTTGTTTACATGCCAGCTTAACTAATTCCATGCCAAAAGAAAAGATACTTTCTACATAGTGTTCTATGAATCAAATTGCCAGGCCCATCCTAATCAGGGGAACATAATGGAATGTCATCTCAGTCATCCTGAGTATTTTCTTAAAATTAATTAATGAAGTCTCTTTCCTTTACTATCTGTCTTTTTATTTATTTTATTTTATTTTTTTGAGACAGTCTCCCATTGTCAACCAGGCTGGAGTGCAGTGGTGCAATCTTGGCTCACTGCAGCCTCCGCCTCCTGGCTTCAAGCAATTCCCCTTCCTCAGCCTCCCAAGTAGCTAGGATTATAGGCACCCACCACCACACTTGGCTAATATTTGTATTTTTAGTAGAGATGGGGTTTTGCTGTGTTGGCCACAGCTGGTCTTGAACTCCTGACTTCAGTTGATTTGCCTGCCTTGGCCTCCCAAAGTGCTGGAATTACAGGCATGAGCAACCATGACCGGCTTACTATCTGTCTTTTTTTTTTTTTTTTTTTTTTTTTTTGAGAGGGAGTTTCGCTCTTGTTGCCCAGGCTGGAGTGCAATGGCGCATTCTTGGCTCACCGCAACCTCCGCCTCCTGGGTTGAAGTGATTCTCCTGTCTCAGCCTCCCAAGTAGCTGGAATTACAGGCATGTGTCTTTTTAAAATGTTAGAGTCTTTTTGCAGAGGGTCCTAAAAAGAGCTGATGGATGTTTTCTCGAACTGGCAAAAAAATCAATAAATATGAGAGTCGATTGTGTTCAGTTATTATTTGTGATATGATGCTTATGGAAATCAACTTGTGTGCCTTTTCCCTGACTAAACATATATGTTTTTCAGAATGCATAATGTAGTAATAAGCAAATTGTTAATGTGATTCCAATAAATGTGAAAAAATTAGACATTATCCCTTCATCCTCTCTCCCCCACCTGCATATATCTCAATAAAATAGGTAAAAATACAGCATGATGGGAGGAATAAATTGGTGTTTCAAATCTTGGAAAAGCAGATACCCAGTTGTCTAAGTGAGCTGTCATAAAGATATTAAGAATACTGTTATAATAGCTTCTATTCCAACTCAAGTATTTCGTTAAGTTTTAAAAATACATTCTTGAGGCATCAAAAAGCCTTATATAATAGGTATTATCTGCCTGTTTACATGTGGAAATGAGGCTTAGAAATGTTATGAGGCTCAGTGAAACTCCAGAAGGGTTTTAAACTGCAGTCTGCGTGGCTCTGAAGCCTGCGAACTTCATGTTGTAGTAGAAAGCTATGAAAATGGCATTCACCTATAAACTTTAAAAACATTTTCGGAGACTTTCCTTGAGAATCATCTGTCTATGTAATATTCATTCTATTCTGCCACCTCACCTTGGTGAAAGAAGTTAAGACATTTGATATACTTGTAGTCAGATTTTCAGTCATCTTGAGCTCTCCTAAACGTATGAGCCTATCTGTAATTCCTTCTACCCCATTTTTTTTCTTTGTCTGATGTGGCTTTTAGAAATACCTATGGATATTTTGGAGTCTTTTCCTTTATTGAAAATTAAAATAAGACTGATGAAAATATGACTCAGAGTTTTCATTTGAAGGACTTGTAAATCTCACTGTGAAAAATCCTTTTGACTTTGGTTTTCTCTGCATAGTTGAAAATACTGTTATGATAGGATGGCCAGGCTACAATTAAACAAACATCCCATAAAAAAATTCGACTTGTCAAAACTGGCTTGTTAAATAAGCTTGGAACCATTATCTGAATAGCAAACTAGATCTGAACTTGGATAGCAGACTTCAGTTTTATGGGTCTTCCAATGACCTCATTGTTATAATAAATGAGTACATCAGGTTTCCTTATCCATCAGGAAAATCCTACACTCTGCGTTTCAGATGACTCAGAAAACACACAAATGTCTCCCATGCTGAAAGATAAGCAGGTTCTGGATTTTTTTCATCCAGTGTCTCTACAGCTTGACATCAAAGCAACATTATTCTGAAGTCAGTTCTGACTGGAGGGGGAATGGCCATATCTCACATCTGGGGATTGAATCTATTACCTGATGGCGAGCCTCATTTCTTTATTTTTTCAGAAATATGTGAAATGTTTCTAATGTTTCTAATACTTCCACTAAGTATGCATGTAGTTATATGGGAACATTAGTGCCTACTATGCCATCCTCTCCCTGTCGGGAATCCCCTGCCCACCCACAGTCCTCTTCCCACGTAGTCAGAATATGGCCTGGATGCAAGGACATTAACCCAACAAGTGTAATCTCCTAGCTATTGTCAGAGGACGCAAAAATGCACAAGCCCTTCATGCTCTTTTCCAGACTGCATTGGGAAAAGGCAGTCACACGGGAGCATTCTTGACACTAGATTCCTGGAAGGAATCCCCTTTCAAGGCTATACCTCTTTTCATACCGTAGGCCAGAAGTTCTCAACCTTCAGTTGATTTTCCATCCCCCTACCCCTATTGCCATGGATATTTGGAAGTGTCTGGAGACATTTTTGATAATCACAGTTGAGGGACATTACCAGCATCTAGAGGGTAGAGGCCAGGGATGCTGCCAAACATCCTACAAGGCACAGGACAGTTCCCACAACATGGAATTATCTAGGTGCGAATGTCAATACTGGGGAGGCCATAAAACCCAGTCCCAGGCAACAGGCAAGTAGGCAAGATGGCAGGGTGACCTCCCTGCTTTCCCAATCCATGAAACATGGTGTGTGTGTGTGTGTGTGTTTGTGTGTGTGTGTGTGTGTGTGTGTGTGTGATTTTTAGGTGACAAAAGTTGTACTCAAAATTGAGAGAGATAAAAAGGAATTGCACTGACTTAAGAAAGGGAATAAAGTACAATGGGTAAGAGAACTGACTCAAGAGCCTGACTTCCCTCCATTCCAACCCCAGCCCCATCACTCACGAGCTGTGTGTACTTGGGCAAGTTCCGTATCCTCTTTGGATATTTTCTCATTTGTAACATACTCCCAGACAGCCGGACATACATTGTCATCTTGCAACGATTAAATGAATTCTTACATATAAAGTCTTTGAATAGACCTGCCACACAGTAAAAACTAAGATTTTTCCCTCTCTCTTCCTTTCTCTTTCTCCTTCTCTTCCTGTATAACACTTAAGATGCCTGGGACACATTATGAGTCCTCAGACCAAAAGAGGCTTGACTCTCCACAAAGGGGAGCAAGAGACCTGGCAGCAACGTGGTTTATGGAAAAGAGTCCAGAGTAGGTTATGTTCTAGTGTTCTAGTTTGCCTTTGTTAAGATCCTTGGCAAAATGACTTACATAGCAATCCAGGCCTCAGTTTTCTCATGTGAAAAATGAGGATGTTGGCACTAGCCACATCATAAGGTTGCTGGGAAGATAAAATGAGATAATAAATGTAAAAACAATTTTTTAAATTGTGATGGATTTAAACTTTCAAATAATATTTAAAGTTGTACATTTTACATCTTTCTGTATTCCCTCACATCTCCTCTAAAACTTAAACAATAACAACAACAACAATAAAAATTCTTAATCTCCTTGGAAACAGTGGATCTGGAAAAGTTTAACTTATTTGAAGTCCCCAGATTTGTTTTTGGACAAAAGCCAGTGAATTGAATTAATTTTCAAAGCTTTGTTCGGAAATTTTAAAAAAAAATTTTTTTTCACTTCGACTTTTAAAAAAAGATTGTAAAAAAATCACAGTGACAATTTTCTAGTATTAGAAGATGAGGGGAGGTTAGGAAAAAATATGTCAATTATTTAAGTCAATTTATTAAAATGCCTTCAGGTAAGCAGACATCTGAACATGGATCATTTAGTGGTTGTGGGCTAAAGTGAGTAAGACAAAGCATGTGAGGCCGTCAGACTCTTTGTTTTCCAGCTTCTGATTTTAGTATACACTCTACTTCCCACTTCATTTCTTGTTTGTGTCCTCTGTACGACAAGGACAATGTTTAGATAAGTGGAATGAGTTCTAAACCCACATCTGTCTCTCCCTTTCTCTCTCCCTTTCTAAGCACATGCTGTTCTGTGCTCTGTGATCAAGGAAACACTTCAGCTACACCCCATTTACAACATCAAAATTGCTGATCATAATCAATGCATATTCTCAGCTCTGGGTGAAAGGAGCTGTCGAAATGCATCATAATGGACACATCATTAAGCTCTCAATAGAAATACCACGGAAAGGGAGCATGACCCCTTGTAAAATTAATTGCTCCAATTGGGGATTACAGAGGATTAGGTGGAAGTAAATTCTATGCTGTGATTGTGGTGGTCACTGTTCTGCCAGGATAAAAAGAGCCCTCATCTTTAAGGCCCAGAACCTTCTGGATATTACATTTGTTTTTGCCAGATCTCTGACTTTCTACTGCTGAAATCCTCCAGTTTGCCTCTTTGGTTATCACGGTTCATTTTTCCTTATGAACTAGATAGGGACAGATATGGAAGTCATTGGGATAATTTCACAAGTCCATGGTGCAACTTGGTCTTGATGTGATAAAGCCATTCACCATCAATCCTGCCGTAAGGACAATACCTGGGGTGAAACATCTCAATTTCCAGATCTGCACTCTTGTAATTCTTCATAAAGAAGGCTGCAGGATCCCATATGTGTCCTTTGGGGAAATTTCCCCCAATCTTCTCCTTTTCCATCTTTTGCAAACCGATCTGTCTAGGCATCATGTAAAAATGAGGCCGAACTGAATTTCCCATCCAGTATGCAACATGATCTCCACTCAAAGTAAAGTCAATCTTTATTTGTCATATTCCCCAAAAGCCTAAAAGACTGTATCATTACATTTGCCCAATTTACACAAGGCTCACGCCCAGGGGCAAGAAGCTATGCCACGTGATTTAACTCTACAGTGACTTCTCAGAATTTCCATTAAGATACTGGAAGGGTTTTTGCTCCATTTACCCTCTGGCTGACTCAATTCTATGTCTTAGACAATGGATGCTTTTATAAAGAAACGTTCTTAGCTTATAAATCTTAATTTTTTTAAAAGAGTCCACTGCAAATGTAAAATTGATTTCCTTTGCTGTTTTTTTTCTTTAATTCCAAATAATGTCTTGTGTATCACTGCTGCCTTGAGGAGCAGGAAGGCCGTAATTTATCAGATGTGAAGCTATTAGGCCTTCATTTCCTGAAGCAATGAATTAGCAACTATTTTCCCCTGTCACAGAAAATTGTCACCAAAAGAGTCCAAGACACAATGGCAAATCCAATTAATGTTTTTTCTTTCAAGCGGACCTAGCTGAAAGATGAAGTGACTTGAGTGAGAGGCAAATTGGTTTGGAAATTACCTCGCTTCAAAGGCCAGCTGGGGAGCAGGGAGGGCGCTGCAGTGAACATTATTTTTATATTCTATATCATCACTGTTTCAATAATTACATTAGGATTACCCTTTTCTACTAGTCGAGGTAAAAGATCACAGATGATGGCTTTAATTTTGTTTGCTCCAATTCTCTGGAAGAAAACACTTAAATTTCCCTTTTAAAAAGTAGTTAAAATTGCAACAGATAAAGTTGAAGTGTGCAAGATCTATTTTAGTGTCTTGGGAGAAAAGAATGAAGCTAGGGTCTAGAATCTTGAGCATTAAGGTGGGTTTAATATTTTAAATATTTTTAGCATATATTAAATTTAAAATATATATATTATATTTAACTCTATATTAATATTTTAATACTTAAAGTGCTAACAATTTGAGATGAAATATATAATTTTATTTACCTATAGATTACCTTAATAAATAGTACATTCTTGATCTACTCTATGGATATATTTTTAATATTTATGATAGATTTATTATTTGCTTTTAGAAGAAAATGTTCTCTGAAATTGACTTTGCTATTAAATATTTTCATTTGATAATGGCAAATCAACTTAAAATTTGATGAGAAAAATATAGATTAGAGTTGATATAGTCTGTTTCTGAATACATAGAAAATTATGAATGCCTTTCCCATATTTGTGAAATATTTCCCATATTTCCCATAATTTGATGGTTAACTAAATAGTTAACCATCATGTCTACACTATACAAGATTACACTGGGTATACAGAAAAAGTGGAGGACACTGTCCTTTCTCTTCAGGAAATTGAGAACCAGTGGGAAGACTAAAGGATGTCCCTGAAGACTGAATATTAGGTGGTTACACAAGGAAATCGGAGCCCATGCAGTAGTTACAGACATTGGGGTCAAGGATATTTGAGATGAGGGAAATCTTGCTGGGGGGTGAGATCAGTCAGAAAAGACTTGCATTTTTTTTTCTAATACATTTTCCAAAGTACAGAAAACAAAATTGGATGGATGCTGGGGAGGAGTTTGGGTCCCAACTGTAGGCAGGGAAGAGGAAAGAGAATAGAGAAATTTTGTTGAAAATCACATTTGAGAAAAACCAAATTTTCCTTTAGGTTTATGTCAAGATTTTCATCAGACTGAAAGGACAATAGGAATGACTTAGGAAAAATAACTCATATTGTTTGGGTGATATTAAAGAAAGGCGTGTTACCTTTGAAGAATAGTATATAAAACTTAATTAGCAGTAAAATCATTTTTCAAAGCTTCATATAAGAGGAGGGCATATAAACTTTTAACAAGTCATTCTCAATGATCTCATATGATAGTGTCAGGAAAATCCATCTCTTTGCTTTTAGAGACTGAATCCTTAAAACTCAGCATAGAAAATAGAACCTACTTCCTGAAATATGCTGATCAATACCACTTCAATTCTAAAAAATACAAAACTGGCTGGGCACAGTGGCTCACGCCTATAATCCTAGCACTTTAGGAGGCGAAGGCCGGCAGATCACCTGAGGTCAGGAGTTCGAGACCAGCCAGGCCAACATAGCAAAACCCCGTCTCTCTTAAAAATACAAAAGTTAGCCATGCGTGGTGGTGGGCACCTGTAACCCCAGCTACTTGGGAGGCTGAGGCAGGAGAATCACTTGAACCTGGGAGGCGGAGATTGCCATGAGCTGAGATAGTGCCACTGCACTCCAGCCTGGGTGACAGAGAGACAAAGTCTCAAAAACAAACAAAAAACCAAAACTAACCCTTTCATGCTTCAAGTTTCCCTCAGTTGAGAGGTAAGCGGGAAGTCTTCTGCTTCATCATTTCTGGGTGTCCTTTTGCACACCCTTGAACCCCTGATGAACTACTCGGGCTGTGGGCTCCTACATCAGTGTGCTTTCCTTCTGTTCTGCATTTTGGCATGCTGTTTTCGGTGCCTGAAAGGATTGACTCCACTATCCCACTTCACTGCATTTTTGTTCAAAATTCTTTCCATTTTCAAGATGTGGCTCAAATTCTACATGCAACTTTCTCTTCATTCCTTTACAGCTACACCACCAGCAAAACTTTACAAAACACATACAGGGCTGGGGATGGTGGCTCATGCCTGTAATCCCAGCACTTTGGGAGGTCGAGGCAGGCGGATCACGAGGTTAGGAGTTTGAGATTAGCCTGGCCAATATGGTGAAACCCTGTCTCTACTAAAAATACAAAAAATTAGCTTGGTGTGGTTGCAGGGGCGCCTGTAGTCCCAGCTCCTTGGGAGGCTGAGGCAGGAGAATCTCTTGAACCCGGGAGGCAGAGGTTGCAGTGAGCCGAGATCACATCACTGCACTACAGCCTGGTGACAAAGTGAGACACCATCTCAAAAAAAAAAAAAAAAAGAAAGAAAGAAAAAACCCACACACATAAAAACCACTGTAGGAATCACAGAAAGAGGACAACATATATGGTTCTTGCTCACAGAGAAACAATTCTGTTTCAGCAGCATATTATGAGCCCAAAGTAAGGTATAAATATTGAAGGAATTAAGCTTGTTAGTTTAAAATTTAAAATGCCTCACCACCTCAGTCATTAGCCATTTAATTCTATCACACCTGTAAATTGACTCTTCCTAACCTAAGCTGTCGTCATTAGGTGCCTAAGAAAAACACAAATAAATCAAAGTCAACATACTTTTATTTATTTATTCAGAGATTTTGGAAAAATTATATCACGGTTAGGGCTCTGATTATGAATGAAGTATATTGAGAAAGTCTTACATCAGAAAATGTGTGTTGGCAGTTCTGCATGACATCATCTGATAGATACAAGAAAGATTGTATGTTGATTCAAACTGCTATTTTATTGCAGTTGTATCAAGTAAGTTAAGCCTCCTTCTAAGAACTTTAAAAATGTTTACCTTTTCCAGGCGATTACTTAACTTTGCAATTATCCAGAAAGTGAGCTCATGTGGAGAGCAAAATATAGTAAATAATCTTAACACATGGTATTAAAAATTTTTATCTGGTGCTTTTCAACAGATTTGATTTCTTTATGGATATTCTCTACATATTGAGTCATTGTCATATTCTCTGTTGGTTCTTTAATACAGTGGCTGTCTGCTAAATCCAATTATAGGACCTCTCAGACTTTATTTCCATTGACTGCCTTTTTTCTCCCTTCAGTATGGTTCACACTTTTCTGCTTTTTAGCATGTCTTATAATTTTTTATTGAAAACTGGACATTTTTGATAATACAGCAATTCTGATTCTAATTTTCTTTCTTTTTCTCCTGAGGATTATTATTATTGCTGGGTTTTTTGTTTACTTCCCTACCTTTTTTTTTACAGAGTATTGCTCTGTCACCCAGGCTAGAGTGCTATGGTGCCATCTGGGCTCATGGCAACCTCCACCTCCCGAGTTCCAACTCCAAGTGATTCTCCTGCCTCAGCCTCCCAAGTAGCTGGGATTACAGGTGAGAACCACTGCGCTCAGTTAATTTATTTTTTTTTTAATAGAGATGGGGTTTCACCATGTTGGCCAGGCTGCTAACGAACTCCTGACCTCAGGTGATCGGCCTATCTCGGCCTCCCAAAGTGCTGGGATTACAGGCGTGAGCCACCAGGCCTGGCCCCTTTTCCTTTTTTTAAAATGAACTAACCTAGACTTAAGCAGTAGCATCTGTCACCCCTGTGGTGTGTGGCTACTGACATCTCAGCTCAGTTTAGGGTCATCTCTGTGTCTGCTTAGCTTAGTGGTCAGCCAATGACTGGTCACGGGTTGTGCTCCAGCACTTCTAGTCAATAAGGCGTCTACTCTCTGTGGATCTGTGTTTGGTTTACAGGGTTGCATTCTAAGTCTGGGCAGTTTGGAAGTCAGCCCCAATTCTTTCTTTCTGCGGGGCCCTCTCAGGTCTCTGTTGCATAAGCGTAGAAGCTTCCAGACAGGCAGGGGTGTATGAAATGCTTATTAAGGTCCTCAATGACTATCTCGTTTCCAGGATCTCCCTGTCTAACCCTCTGGTATTCTACTTACACCCCAACAGGGACTGCAACCTTAGTCTAGGAGAGTGGCAACCTTTTCTCATTTGCTGCTGGGTATGAGTTTTCCTTCTTCCACTCCAAATAAAGTCAGTCTCCTGCAAAGCAAAGCTGCTGGTTTTCACAGTACGCCTTGGAAGGTTTCCAGGTCACTGAGATAATTGTTTTCATCAAATTTGTCCAGCTTTATAGTTGTTTAGGGGAAAATGATTTGCTGATCTCTTCATTTCTTCATAGCCGAAGTTCTACCTCATTCAAGATACTAGAATCATGCCTTTTGCAAAGAGGTTTCAAAAGTTTACCTTTTGTTTATCTGTGGTATTAGGCATCATTCCTTGGCAGGTGGCCTCCCATCACTGCACTGAGAAAATGAGTCAGATATCAAGCCGGTGTGAGCTGAACATTAGTTTCATAAGAAAAGAAGGAGATTAGCATTTCAGCCTTAGAAAATGTTAAAGATGAACATTAGCTAATTCAGTTCATATTTCTAAATTAAATGTATAGTCTTTTAATTGGCAATATTTTAAAATGCTCTTCAATGCATGTAGAAAAATATAAATGCAAATGATTATAATCCTTTAACCCCACAGAGCTGGTCTTTTAGTTAGAAATACGGAAAATGCCAAAGGAGAAATGGCCTTCAGAAAAGAAACACTTCATCCAGCATGAATCAATGAGCACACATTAACCCCATTTGTGCTGTGGGGATCAGCACAAGCTAGCTCCCAAGAGGAAGTTCTTCCATGTCCCACAGCATCTTCACAAAATGTCACTTAAAAGTGCCCAGTAGGCCGGGCACGGTGGCTCATGCCTATAATCCCAGCACTTTGGAAGGCCGAGGTGGGTGGATCACCTGAGGTCGGGAGTTCTAGACCAGCCTGACCAACATGGAGAAACTCCGTCTCTACTAAAAATACCAAATCAGTTGGGCATGATGGTGCATTCCTGTAATCCCCGCTACTCGGGAAGCTCAGGCTGGAGAATCGCTTGAACCCGGGAGGCGGAGGTTGTGGTGAGCCGAGATCACACCATTGCACTCCAGCCTGGGCAAAAAGAGTGAAACTCCATCTCAAAAAAAAAAAGTGCCCAATAAATAAACGAACAACAGCACTGCCATATGTACAAGACAGGTGAGCCCTTCTTTTCTTGTTTGTTTCCCCTCGTCATAGTGATACAGGAGATAGAAATTATTCAGGCAGATAGGGCAACAGAGTCCTCCGTGAATTTCCTTTTTAACAACAACAACAAAAAAGCAGCCCCCAAATCATTTATTTTCTAAGAAAGAGCAACCTGAAAAATCCATCTACAAGCATAGATAAGCAAGCTGGAAGCTTGCACGGGTGAATGGTGACAGCTGTGCCAGTAGAAAGGAGGTATCTGGAAGCCAGGGGTGTTCAGCATAAAGACTCTATCTTCGCTTTTCTTTGTAAAAAATCAGGCAACCTGGCACCAGCCACATGGAGAACCATCTGCATAATGGAAGATTAGGGTGGGGTGGCCAGCCTTTTTGTGAGCTCTGCAATGGCACACCCAGTCCTAACCAGTTTTTCATGCCTTATACAAATGGCACACCTGGTCCAACCAATTTTTCATGCCCTACGTAAATCAAACACCACCTCCTCAAGCTCATCCATAAAAGTTTGGCGGTTCACTGCAAAAGCAGCAACACATCTCTTCAGGACCCCTCTCTCTTCGGCAGAGAGAGCTCTTCTCTTTCTTTCACCTATTAAACTTCCACTCTGAACTCCACACTTTGTGAGTCTGCGTCCTAATTTTTTCATGGCCATAAGACAGTGAATCTCAGATATTTACCTCAAACCACGACCCCGCTTCAACAGAACCCCTTGGTGTCTCTGACTGAGTGAAGGGAATACTTTGATGTCACACCACAACACAGCACTTCCCTCTGGATTCCGCCAATAACTGGAGGGAGGCCAGAATCTAGCCTTTTTGCCCATTTTTCATCAGCAATATCTAGGCTTGAGATTTAGAGACATTCACTTGTCAGTAGGTCTTGAGCTCTCAACCAAGCATTATAGCCCATCTAAACAATTTTTTTAAAAAAAGTTTGTTCATATTTTGGTCACTTCTGGGAGATAGCAGTTTGGTATTTATATGATTTCTAGTCACTTTCCTATTTATCTTCATTCTTCAATATAAAATGGCAAGAACATAGTTAGAAAATGATGCCCCTATCTCAGAAAATTTCTACTTCTTCATAATATGATATGTTTGTAGTCAATGTCTTATAAAAATAAAAAAATCAGTTTATCGATTTAAATCTCTAGGAATAAAAAAGTGAATGGGGGAGGTGGGATGTGTTTCAAATGTCCATTAGACTGATGTATTTATAAAACAAAAAAATTATGCTATGAAGTCAGCATAGATTAATTGGTCTGGATGTAAACCACAAAGAAAAATCTTTTAAATGTGACCATTGAAATGTCCTTGCATTAAAGCATTGAAAAGATAGTACTCAAATATTTCATCCCTGCCTATTTACCCCTTCTGAGTAAGAAAACTGAGGTGACTATTATTCTGTTATGTTGTACATTACCACACTATTTCCACTACCTGTGAAGTCTGTGAGCTAAATCATTTTAAAAGAATTAGTCACTATGTTCAGATTTTTTCTTTTTGGCATGCCTTCATTCCATGTTTTGCTATCGCTCTGAAGCATTTCCCTATTCATTGGCAATGAAGTTCAAAATACATACTACATAAGCAAAAGCAGTTAGCTAACACATGCTTCCCTTCTACTCCCCAAGAGTCCCAGGCATCACTGTATTCTTTCATCTTCACATGTGGAACACACAAGAAAAATTCCTCTCTTCTCTGACAATAATCTCCAGTCTCTCCATTCATGTAAACTTGGGCATATAACATCTTTCTCTTCCAATAAACCTTTAGAAGAGACTGCTGGCCATGGCTTGTCACAGACGTAGAGCTGGTGACCACCTTGACCGGCTACGTCACCTTTGACAATCAGCCACAGGAAAGGGGTTTAA
Organism: Plecturocebus donacophilus; assembly: GCA_004027715.1. Taxonomy (NCBI): domain Eukaryota; kingdom Metazoa; phylum Chordata; class Mammalia; order Primates; family Pitheciidae; genus Plecturocebus; species Plecturocebus donacophilus. The sequence continues at coordinate 35,063 of PVKP010016610.1, forward strand.
TTACAATGAATGTGAGTAGGTTGGGAATAAACAATTACTTCACAGGCAAGCTGGACCACATGCATTGATACTAAGACCCATGAGCACCTTAGGGGCCAAGTTATAAATCCCAGAAAGCCTTCTGCACTTAGCAAGCACCTTATACAGAGTAGCCTGTGAGATTGATGAATATTCGGTTAATGAATGCATTAAATGGATGAGTGACTACAGAATAATAAAGGCTGCTTTTGTGTGAAATTGACAAGAGTTTTCCTAAAGTAATGTAGAAAAACACCCGCCTTTGCAGAGGAGTCTAAATGACATATCTTTTAAAATCTTCTTCTAGCTTTTATAAATGGAATTCTTTGTTTTTTATTTATCAGAACATATAACTTTTTCCCTCAGTACCTGACAGTTGTTTCCCATTTCACTCAGAGAAAAAGTAAAAGTACTTACAATAGCCTATAATACCCAACATGAGCTCACCTGGCTGTTCCCTGTATTGCTTTGCTGACTTTAGCTTTCACTTCTTTCTCTAGCCCATTTCCTCCACCTCCATTGGTCTCCTTGATAGTTCTTAGATGCACCAGGTACACACTTAGAGGCCTTAGCACCTTTATGCTAGCTACTCCATCTGCCTGGTGACAGTGATTTTACCCAGGCAAGCACATGGCACATTCCCCAACTCCTTTAAATCTCATCTTTTCACAGAAGACAACCTTGACCACCTTATTTAATACGCTCCCCCTACCCCACCCTTCCTTATCACCTTACACTGCTCTATTGTCTTCTTAGCATTTACCATCTCCTAATATAATGCATAATGTACTTATTATGTTTTTGCTTGTCCCCTGTGGCCTGCCTTCATTTCCACACTAGAATATAAGCTACATGAGGGCAGAAATTTTTGTGTTTTGTTTACTGCCATACCTTAAACAATGCCTAACACATAGTAGGTGCTTAATAAATATTTGTCAAATGAATTATTACTTATAAGGTATTTTGGACCAGTTATTATGTTAGGAGTTGAAAAACTACTGTGTGTTTTAGATGTTCCAAAACCAAGGTACAAATCAAAATCACATGGAATTCCTGTTAAAATAGATTTTGGGTTCCACCAAAGAAAATTCTGATTCAATGATATAGGATAGGACTCAGAAATATGTATGCGGGCCTGAGATGATCCTGATGGAAGCTCTGAATGATAGAAAGAACATGATTTTGGAGTCATATCTATCTAACTTTGAGTCTCTACTCTGCAGTTTATTAGCTGACTGTGTGATCTTGGGCAAATTACTTATTGAAGCTTATTCTCTACCAACCTGTCTTCTCATCTGTAAAATGGGGACAAATATTTAGTGAATGAATATTTGAATGCAGGAATGGATCAGAAGCCCTAAAAAGGTTTTCCATAAACAACATACCACAATTGATGAAGGTAACATAGGCCTGAAACATAAGTGGCATTAAAGAGATATTAATGACTTAGTTTTCCCCAGGCATAGTTATATTTAACAAATAAGTGGAAGCGTATCCAGTCCATATTTGCAGCTTTCTTGGTTTGGCAGAGGGTGAGTTTTGGGGCTTCATCCAAGCATGAACTATTTTATCTCTCTACTTGGAGTAGACAGGGGTTGACTAAAGCTCGCAAATTATGTTAGTGTTGTTACTGACCTTGGCCAGAGATTCCATGTTATAAGCTCTTTGGGAAAATGTACCAAGTTTATATGATGGGTACATTTTGATAAAAATAAATAATGGGTGCGTTGCTGGGGGGATTAATGAGTGATCTTATTTTAAATGACCTTGTATTCTCTGGTTTCAATGATTGTGACACTCAAGAAGATTCCTCCACGGGGTTTTTGGAAACCCACAAAGAGAATTGATTCAGTGGCTTAAAAAATCCAGGGTTTATGAATGCTCATATGTATCTACCATACAAAAGCTGAAGTTTTCCTGCAACTCTGGGGTTTATTTTCACAGAAAAATTGGGTGTTATTTTCTAGCATTTAGTAATTCAGCCATAAATTCACTGTGCTCTTTCTCTGACACAATAAATAATAGGAACACATTTTATAAAACTATTTATCTTCTACATGCTCCCAATTTGCAGTACAACTTGGAGAAAAATAAATAAAGGGAAAAATAATTTTGAGGAGAGATATCAGTGTACTTTGCTGAAGAGAATATAGCATGATGACATTTCAATCAACAACTGACTGCACATAGGACAGTGGTCACATAAGACTATACTGGAGCTAAACAAGCCCTATCCTTAAGTGACCCAGCCATTATAACATTATGGTGCAATGCATTGCTCACATGTGTGTGGTGACGCTGATCTAAACAAACCAACTATGCTGCCAGTCTTATGAAAGTAGAGCATATACAGTTATATGCAGTGCATAGTACTCGATAATGATAATAGATGACTGTTACTGATTTGTGTATTTACTGTCATTATACTTTTTAATCATTATTTTAGAGTATACTCCTACTTAATAAAAAAAAAAGTTAACTGTGAAACAACCTCAGGTATATCCATTAGGATATATTCCAGAAGAAGGCATCGTTGTCATAGGAAATGACCACTCCATGCTTGCTATTACCCCTGCAGAACTTCTAGTGCGACAAGATGTAGTAATAGAAGACAGTGATACTGACGACCCTCCCCCTCTGTAGGCCTAGGCCAATGTATGTGTTTGTGTCTTTGTTTTTAACAAAAAAGGTTGAAAAGTAAAAAAAAAAAAAAAAAAAAAAAAAAAAAAAAAAAAAAAAAAAAAAAAAAAAACATTTTCAAAACAGAAGAAAAGCTTATAGAACAAGGATATAAAGAAAGAAAATAGTTTGGTACAGCTCTAAAATGTGCTTGTGTTTTTAGCTAAGTGTCATTACAAAAGAGTCAAAAATGTTAAAAAATGTTAAAGTTTATAAAGTAAAAAAGTTACAGTTAGCAAAGGTTAATTTATTCTTGAAGAAAGAAAATTTTTAGATAAACTTAATATAGCCTAAATGTACAGTGTTGATGAAGTCGGCAGTAGTGTACAGTAACATTCTAGGCTTTCACATTCACTTACCATTCACTCTCCAACACAGAGCAAATTCCCATCCTGCAAACTTTATTCATGGTAAGTGACTGATACTAGTTTACCATATTTTATGTTTTTATACTGTACTTTCACTGTACTTTTTCTGTGTTTAGGTATGTTTAGGTATACAAATATTTACCATTTTATTAAAATTGCTTACAGTATTCAGTACAATATCATGTTGCACCTACTTGTAGCCTAGAAACAAGAGGCTATACCATATAGCCTAGGTGTGTAGCAGGCTGTATCACCTAGGTTTGTGCAAGTACACTCTATGATGTTTGCACAATTACAATGCAAAGGATACGTTTCTCAGAAGGTATCTCTGTCATTAAGTGATACTTGACTATATTACAATAGAAGTGATGATTATTAAACTAGAGAACAAAATGCTAATATTACTAAAATAGAAGTCTATAGTAGAACGTTCAAATACTTATTTGTTTTTAATTGTCATCTATAACTCAATTTAATTGGGGAAAAAAGAATTGCAGTTTATTTGACCATCAAGCACTGTTTTACAATCTGTTTAATCATAATAGATTATTGTGTATCTCTTGAATCAGGATTAACATTTACTTGTTTATGATTCATCTCTTCACAAATGCCTTAATGTAGGAGCAAGCATCATGTTAATGCTTTTTTATGGGACCTGAATCTGTGACTTCACCGTAAGAAGAATGTAATAAGCCTTTATTGTTTGTATGATTGGCTTGCCAGATATAATAACATGCTGCTTTAATCCATGTAATCAAGGAAAGTAACATTAGCTAGAAAATTATAGAGAGTGCTATATATACCCCAGGGCCACACCCATGCTGTGTCAGCCCTCCAGGCATTCTTTCTCTTTTGCCTACTTATTGCCATTAACGTCCTAATTTAAAAACAAAAAAAGTGAAATTAACACAAGTGAATGTAAATTTTTAATACTAACTTCTAATACAAAGACAACTGGCTACTTGAGAAGAAATAATGTTTAATATGCCCACCCTAGCCAATAATAAATTACATATTTTTAAAAAGACTGTTGGCGACGTAATGTGTATAAGGCACTGAAATCATAATTGGCACTACCGTTTTGGCCTTGTGACCAGTTTTACATCAGGGACTTATTTTCCAGCTTTTTCCTCTGAGTTGTTGTAATCATTTGCTCTAGTAGAATCTAAATTGAATGGCATGCACAATAAATGTGCTCCCTCCTGGAGCTCACACAGGCATTGTAAAATGCAAAGGAAAACAGTGGGAGGCATTGAGTGGCTCTCATACTGACCTTTTGAAAACCAAATTGGAGAAAAGATCATCTAGAAAACCAGGTTAGTCCAGAATGCCACACATGTGACTCCAGACTGCCCACCCCCAAACCAACCAACCATTCATCTTCACATGTCACAAACAGACAGACCCAAAGACTATAAAGTCAGCCTACATCCATAGGCATAAAGCCATCATGTGAAGATGAAGTCTACTTGGGAAAATCTATGAAGTTATTTTGCCCAAGTTGGTGAATATACTTAAGGTTTGGCTTTGCAGTGTAAATCTAGATTAAATATAAAGGGATAACTAACCAAATATTTTTCTATCTGTTTATGAAGAATTTTACAGAAAAAATGCATTGTCAACTGACCAGAAACTCTATCATATCTGCCCAGAAAAAAGAGATAATATACATAAATTCCTGTGTCCACTCAACTGGTAGTCTGAAAATTCAGTTTTTCTTTCTTTCTTTGATATTATTGCCAATAGTAAATATTCAGCTGCTAGAACAGAGTTGACTCTTGGGTTAGTATTGTGTAATACAGACCTGAATACAGGATTACTCTGGAAAGATTTCAACACTGGAGATAGGTATAGCAGTGATTTGAAAAAATAAAAATCTGATTAGTTTATCAGGATTGAGGAGAGAAAATGGCATGTAGAAGTCAGGCCTAATGGGCACCTCCCACTTGGACAGACTGAACTGCAAGTGAAGACTCACACTGTGAACTTTTGTTCTAAGACCCACCATAGGAACATGCCAGGAAGATGGAAAGAGTTCACAGATCCTGCAGAAGAAGTGGCTCACCACTGCAAACTCTATGAGATAGCCAAAAAACTGTGAGTTCCCAAAGTGTCGGAGGGGAAAATGTGCTTCTGAACACACATTTCCACTGAGGAACCTGAAAATCCAGGTCATGAGAAAAAGATTTAACCTTACCTAGAGCTGGAAAAAATTTAGGGAGCTGAGCAAAATATTAAAGTAGAAGAAGCAGCAGGAAGAGCCCTGTAGCCACTCCCAGTCCCCAGCCCAGGGAAGCCACCTCTGACTCTGTCTCACAGGGGTCCTTGGAGAAGGTAGCCATCAGAACTCGAGATGGGTCACAGGGTGAAAGAATCTTCCAACTGAACTTTGTAATAATTTAGATCAAGCATGAATTTTCTTGAGCAGAATCTTGGGGGGCAAACAGGAATTGCTACAGATATGAGCATAGGAGCCATGGCTGTCAGTGTGGGCAGGTGGGGAGGCATGAGACCTAAAGCCATGCTTGATTTCTCAGTGGGGAGGCTTGTACCCTGGGGCAAGATCTGAACCCTGTTTGCAGGCTGCCTGGATATAAATTTGGCACTATTGGTGGCGCACAGCAGAAGTGAGACTGGCCTCACCAGCTGTGTGGGAGCTGGGTAACACCTGTAACTGCTAGCCTTCACTCACTTCCCTACTGACCTATACAATGCAGCAGAAGCAGTCATAATTCCACTTAAAACATAACTCATTGGCCTGATAACCACCTCCCCATTCCCACAGTGGACACAGCAAGCCCTGCCCAAGGAGAGTCTGAGCTCAGACTGCTTCACCCTGCTGCCACTACTGGGAACATCATATTTCAATTGTTGAATACCACATACAAAGGTAAAAATCTGAACAGAACCTCCAAAGAAAAATACATATTATGTTTAAAGAAACGGTGAGACCGATGATTGACTTCTTAACAGAAATAATATATCAGTGAAATGACATCTTCAAGTGCTGAAAGAAAATAAATGCTAACCTAGAATTCAATATACAGTGTATATATTCTTAAAGATTAAAGGAAAATAAAGACATTTTCAAACCACTCATCACACTTTCTTCTCAAATAAGCAACTTAAAAAGAAAAAGTTACTAATTGGCTCACATGAAAAGAAATAATCAAAAGAGTTCTTCAGGTAGAAGGAAACAACATGGATAGAAACATGGCAAAGAGGAAAAAAATTAAGAACATGTAAATATGTAAATTGAAATAAATAGTGAGCATATTAAGTGGTGATGATAATAATTATAGAATTAAAAATGTATGTAAAATGAAAATACATAGCAAAAATAGCAAAATTATACAAAGGGAGTAAATAATGCAGTGTTCTATGGTCTTTGCATTGTCTGGGAAGTAGGAAAGTATTAATCTATATTATCATTAGAACAAGTCAAGGATATATGTTATAATATGTACACTAATCATTAAAAGAATAGCAAAAGGAATAAATAAAAGGCATTCAAACAGGAAAAGAAGAAGTCAAACTATCTCTCTTTACCTTATGATATGATTCTATACCTAGAAAACCCTTAAAACTCTGCCAAAAGCTCCTGTAACTGATAAACAACTTTAGTAAAGGTTTAGTACACAAAGTCAATGTACAAAAATCAATAGCATTTCTATACACTAATACCATTTATGCTGAGAGCCAAATCAAGAATGCAATCTCATTTACAATAGCCACAAAAACTAAGATACCTCCAACTAAGGAAGTGTAAGATTTCTACAAGAAGAACTAAAAACACTGCTGAAAGAAACCATAGATGAAACAAAGAAATGAAAAAATATTCCAAGCTCATGAATTGGAAGAATTAATGTTGTTAGAATGGCCATAATGCCAAAAGCAATCTACATATTCAATACTATTTCTATCAAACTAGCAATGTCTTGATTAGGCTGTTATTTTAATGCACACATTTGTCAAAATTCACTGAAATTTTTTTTCTAGGAAAAATTTATTTAAATAAAATTGATTTAAAATATTCGATCACCTCTTCAACAATGTAGACTGAATTAAGTGTTTGTTTGAAAAAATATATACATATATGCAGTCCTCCATTGCTCTTTGCATAATTTTTATCACCAAAAGTCACAAAGGGTAGCTTCTTTGACAATATGACTAACATTTGGAAGTTTCGGAAATGCAATTAACTGGCTGTATCTTAAAGATACTTAATTATGAATATAAATTTATTTTAGATTCATGAAAACTCACTGAAATTACTGAAATACCATCCTTTATATCTTTGGGATACATAATTTTCTCCTCTAAACATATGTGGAGTACCATATAAACAGGAAATACACTTGTTACCTCATTTACTTCCTAGTAGAGCAACAGAAGTGATGAGAAAGAAACAGAATAAACACTTGCTAAGCACTTGTTATGTATCTAGTCCTTACATATATGCCCTGATAGCAAGTCTAAGAGTCATTTTGTCATTTACTTCAAAGATCAGGAAACCAAGCTTGAGTCCAAGATAAATAGCAAGAGGGTATCCCATGACTAAAAGTCCTCAAAAACTGGGCTTTTCATTTACCCAGTGATTCTGAGTTGGGCAAGACACAAATTAAAAAACATTCAATGTTTATGGATTGGAAGAAACAATATTATTAAAATGGCTATGTTGCTCAAAGCAACCTACAGATTCAGTATTATTTCTATCAAATTACCAATATCATTTTTTACAAAATTAGAAAAAAAAAACTATTCTAAAATTCATATGAAACCAAAAAAAGAGCCCAAATAGCCAAAGCAATCCTAAGCAAAAAGAATAAAGCCAGAGGTATCACATTACCTAACTTCAAACTGTACTATAAGGCTACAAAATGGCATGGTACTGGTACAAAAACAGACACATAGACCAATGGAACAAAACAGAGAACCCAGAAATAAAACTGCACATGTACAGCCACATGACATCTGACAAAGCAGACAAAAGCAAGCAATGGCGAAAGGGCACCCTATTCAATAAATTGTGCTGGGATAGTTGGCTAGCCACATGCAGAAGAATGACACTGGACCCCTACGTTTAACATACAAAAATTAACTCAGGATGGATTAAAGTTTAAACGTAAGACCACAAGCTATAAGAATGTTAGAAGAAAACCTTGGAAATACCATTCTGAACATCAGCCTTGAGAAATAATTAATGACTAAGTCCTTAAATGCAATTGCAACACAAACCAAAATTGACAAGTGGGACCTAATTAAACTAAAGAGCTTCTGCACAGCAAAGCAACTATCAACAGAGTAAACAGATAACCTACATAATGGGAGAATATATTTGCAACCTATGCATCTGACAAAGGTGCTATGCTCAGTACTTGGTGATGGAATCAATCATATTCCAAACTTCAGTATCACATAATGTATTCATATAACAAACCTTCATATGTACACCCTGAATCTAAAATAAAAGTTAAAAAATTAAAAGTAGGCCAGATGCGGTGGATCACGCCTATAGTCCCAGTACTCTGGGAGGCCAAGGCAGGCAGATCATGAAGTCATGAGATCAAGACCATCTTGGCTAATGCAGTGAAACTCCGTCTCTGCTAAAAATACAAAAAATTTGCTGGGCATTGTGGTGCATGCCTGTAGTCTGAGCTACTCTGGAGGCTGAGGCAGGAGAGTCTCTTGAAGCCGGTAGGCAGATGTTGCAGTGAGCTGAGATGGCACCACTGCACTCCGGCATGGGTGACAGAGTGAGACTCCATCTCAAAAAATAATAATAATTAAAAGTAAATACAATAATAGTAAAGGAATACATAATTAATAATACATCTCCTAATACAAAGGAGATGGAATTAAAGAAAAACACCCAAAAGAAAGAAGAAGGAATATAGTAAAGATAGCACAAATCGAAAACAAATAGGAAGAAGGCCGATTTACATCCCAATATATTAGTAATGACATAATGTAAATGAACTAAAAACTGTATAAAGCTAATTTGAATTATTGAAATTTAATAATAATATGCCTACAAAAAAGACACCTTATGTTCAAGAACATAATATGGTTGACAGTTAAAAGGTAGAGCAAAATATGCTATTCAAACAGTAACTTCCCCCCAAAAATACTGGTATAGATGTTTTAAAATCAACCAAAGTGGATTTTGTAGCAAGGAACATATATTTCATAATGTTAAAAATGTAATGAATTAGGAATACTGTACACAATAATTCTAGATGTATATACATCTATTAACAGCCTCAATGTGTGTGAAACCAAACTTAAAAAAAAAGTTAAAATTAGACAAATCCACAATCATAGCAGAGACTTTAACACAAGTTTTTTTACAAATGATAAAGTAGAACAAGCAGATCTAAAACATAAAGATATAGAGCATCTGAAACCGACAATTAAGAAACTTGATCCAACTGACAAACTAGGATAAAGACAAAGTATATATTTGTTTTAAGTGCACATGGAATATTTACTAAAATTTACACTATACTAGGTTACAAGGCAAGCTTCAATGAGTTTTAAAAGCTTAAAATCATGGAGTATATTATTTGACTAGAGTGAAATTAAGGTAAAAAGCAATAACAAAATATCCCAGAAAATTTCCAATATTTGGAAAATAAGCAATATATTCTAGATAACTTATGGATCAAGAATAGGCACAATGGAAAATAGAAAATAATTTGGATTAAAATATGACAACTTGTAGAATGCAGCTAAAGGCAAGCATAGAAGGAATCCTTTACCTTACATACGTATATTGAAAAGAAGAAAGGTTCAAATTCAGTGACTGAATATCCATCTAAATATATCAGCAAATTCAATATAAATAAAGAAGGGATGGAAAATAATAAAGGTTAGAGCAACAGTTAATAAAATATAAAAACTGAAGGGCAATGAAAGGATTAAGAAAGCCAGAAGTTTGTTCTTTCCAAAGGAAAAGTAGCAATACTAATAAGACTAAAGAAAGAAAGACAGAGAAAGAGAAAGGAAGAAAAGAGAAAGAAAGGAAGAAAGAGAGAAAACAAAGAGAGAAGCAAAGCTCAAATTAGCCTTCTGGAAAAAAGGATTATTATTACATTTTGTAAAGACATTCAAAATATAATAAGAAAATTATAAATAATTACTTTCCAGTAAATATGAAAATTTAGGTAAAATGTACACATTCCTTGAAAACCATACCTTACTGACACTAATTCAAGAATAAATAGAAAATCAAAATATTCTTTTTACGTATTAAGAATTGAATCAGTTATCCAATAACCTCCACACAAAGAAAACTCTAAACCCAGATGGCTTCACTTGTGAATTCTCCCAAATATTTTATTATAAAAACTCTTCTAGAGAAGAAGAAAAAAGGATCACTTCCTAACTCACTTTATCATGCAGTTAAACTTTGATAGAAAAACCTGATAAAAATATTACAAAAAGGAAATTATAGTCAAAATTGTCTTATAACATAGATGAAAAAAATTCTTAAAACAAAATATTAACCAAACAAATTTAGCAATGCATAAAATAAATGGCATATTATGGTGAAATGGTTTTAAAATTTAAAAATCAATGTAACTTAAAAGAAAAGGGAGCAAAATCGTGGATATTTTTGTCTTTGTTATCTTTATAAATATAGAAAAATATTTTGATAAAATTCAACATTTTTTCATGATAAGTACTCTTAGAGTCTAGGAATGAAAGGAAATTTTCCTAATCTGATAAAGGGTATCTAGAACATATTTACAGCATATTTAATGATGATTTATTAAAAGATTTCCTCTTGATGTTAGGAATGGAGCCAGGCTTATCTATCCTTGTCACTTCTGTGCAACATTGCACCAGAGGTCCATTTAGAACAGGCAAGAAAAAGAAATGAAAGGCAGAAGAATTGGAGAGGAAGAAATAAAATTGCAATTTGGAGCAAAACATGATTTTAAACAGAAAAAACCCAAATGATTTATAAGTGAACTACTAGAATTTTTAAGAGAATTTAACAAGTTTGCTGCATACTAGAGCAATAAAAACAGATTATATTTATATATATTTGCAACAAATAAATAAAAAATTCAATGTTAAAAATACATTTACAGAGAGAGATCCAAGATGGCCGACTACTAGCAGCTCAGGATGGTAGCTCCCAGAGAAAGCGCACAGAAGGAGAGGACGCCACATTTTTAGAAAAATTTTTGTTGCTTACAGATTAGGATTGCCAGCAGAGGAGCTGCACGAGTCGCCAGCATGACTCTTGTGGCCGGCGTGGCGGTTTTGCTGGCACTTCTGCGCGGTGGTTCTCAGTGCAGAGTAAACGAGACTAGCTTCCCTTTTGATCAACGTTTGGATCTCCAGGAAGGTGAGTAGGGAAGCCAGACCGGAGATCCCCCGAGCAGAAAAGCACCATGAATCTTAATGCTGCAGTTTTAGCTGGCGCAGTGGATTGCTCAGATTTCAGCGCTGGGAATCAATAAGTTGGACATCCACTCAGAGACCTAAATTGAAAGTAGGTAATTACAGAGACGACAGGTGGATAAAATTACAATGATGGGAAGGACCCAGCGTAAAAAAGCTGAGAATACCTAGAAGCAGAATGCTTCTCCTTCTACAGGAGATCACACTTCTTCACCATCGAGGGAACAAGGCCTGATGGAAAATGAGTGTGTTCCAATAACAGAAATGGGCTTCAGAAGGTGGATGATAAGGAACTTTTTTGAGTTAAAGGAACATGTTCTAGCCCAATGCAAAGAAACTAAGAACCTTGAAAAAAGGTTTGACGAAATCCTAATGAGAACAGACAATTTAGAAACGAATATAAGGGAATTATTGGACCTGAAGAACACAATAAGAGAACTTCGCAAGGTATGCACAGGTTTTAACAGTCAAATTGATCAAGCAGAAGAAAGGATATCAGAGGTTGAAGACCTACTTAATGAAATGAAATGAGAAGACAAGATTCGAGAACAAAGAGTAAAAAGGAATGAGCAAAGTCTCCAGGAAATATGGGACCCTGTGAAAAGACCTAATTTACGATTGATCCGTGTACCTGAATCTCATGAAGAGAGTGAATCTAAGTTGGAAAATATTTTTCAGAATATTATTCAGGAAAACTTTCCTAACCTAGTAAGGCAGGATAATACTCAACTCCAGGTAATCCAGAGAACACCACAAAGATATTTCTCAAGTAAACCAACTCCAAGACTATAATTGCTAGATTTATTAGGGTTGAAATAAAGGAGAAAATTTTAAGGGCAGCTGGAGAGAAAGGTCAGATTACCTATAAAGGGAAGCCTATCAGACTCACAGCAGACCTCTCAGCAGAAACCCTACAATCTAGAAGAGAGTGGGGGTCAATATTCAATATTCTTAAGGAAAAGAATTTTCAACCCAGAATCACATATCCTGCCAAACTAAGTTTTAAAAACGAAGGAAAAATAAAATTTTTCATCAACAAGCAAGCACTCGGAGATTTCATCACCCCCAGGCCTGTTTTACAGGATTTTCTGAAAGAAGCACTACAAACAGAAAGGAACAACCAGTATCAGTTATCTCAAAAATTCACCAAAATGTAAAGAGTATCTCCATAATGAAGAATTTACATCAACTAACAGGCAAAAAAAGCCAGTTAGCATTAAATTACAATCTTGAACTCTAAAGTTAAATGGATACAATGCCCTAATCAAAGTTACAGACAGGCAAATTGAAT
>PVKP010016611.1:0-47842 GCA_004027715.1 Plecturocebus donacophilus
AAAGATTTTGAGCAAGAGAATGACAGTGAAAGTCAAAGCTTTACCATAAGAAAATTAATCTCATTTTAATATCAGAGATGAAGAGGAGATGGAAAGGATTAGCCTCGGAGCCACCCAATCATTAATTGTTTGTATAACGAGCAATTACTGAGCACTGATTTGTTATGAGGGCTAAATAGGAACAGCAATGTTGGAATTGTATTAGTTTCTCAGGATGCCATGAAAAAGTAGTACAAACTATTTACTTAAAGTAACAAAAATGTATTCTCTCCTAGTTCTCATGGCCAGAAGGCTGATATTAAGGTGTTGGCAGGATCACACTCCCTCTAAACCGTCTAGGGAAAGGTCTTTCCTTGCTTCTCCCAGCTTTGTGGCCCCTAGCAATCCTTGGTTTGCAGAACCACAACTCTGCTCTCTGCCTCCGTTTTCACGATTGTCTTTCCCCTGGGTCTCTTCTGCTCTTCGTGTAAGAATTTCAGTAATATTGGAATAGGGCCCATTCTAATGACCTAATCTTAACTTGATGGCATCTACAATGACCTTATTTGCAAATAAAGTCATACTCAGAAACACAGGAAGTTAGGACTTTAACATTTCACTTTGGGGAATACAGTTTACCCCAAAATAGAAATGGAAGGCAGACCCCAATGGCAAAGGTAGTGTCAAGGCAGATGTGATCCCCACAACCTAAAATGCTTCCAGACTGGGTCTGCCATAGAGGAAGATAGAAGGTGAGATACCTTAAGATTTGGACATGGGGAAGGGGAGAAAAGGAAAATTGCATGATCTCATACTAGGTGACTTCAGAACAAGTGAAGTTTGGATTGGATTTGTGAGCTGATCTAAGCCAACTCCAAACTTCACCAATGGCAAGGGCACCCTTAGGAACTGACTTGCAGGTAGAAGCTACACATATTCTTCATTACAACCTGCCTGTCTCTACCACAACCTCATTATGCATTTATATCTTTATTACAGCACAGGTAGTTATGATTAAAGCAACTATCAGACTGAAATCCTCCCAAAGGGCAAACATTATTAGCAAGCAGGAAGGAAAAAAGATATGTCTAGGAGAGATTTTTAAGTCCAGAAATATCTCTACTCCGCCTTTTAAATGCTGAGAAGTATTTTGCATGAAAGGTTAATTCTCAGATTGATGCAATGGCAACTTCACTTTAGGATTGGCCAAGTCAGCTCAGGAGAGTTCTCTCTTTGTAGTTGGAGTTGAGGGGTAATGTGAGGGAAGTGGGAGGTACAGAAGATGAGAGAGGGTTCAGGGGGCAGGAAAAAGCCTAAAGGTGACCCTAGGCATGCTGCCTCAAGCTATCACGCTGCTAGGATCACTGGATTCCAATTTTTCTCTCTCATCATATCAGCACAGTAGGCTCTATACAATGTTTTACAAATACCACGCATTTCACCAATGCAAATTTACTTGTCATCGTTTATATAAATAAACAAACCTGTGTAATTTAGATAAAGGTATTTAAAGCATTTTCTGTAGCAAGTATATAGATTATGGATTACTGGTTAATATATTTCAAGTACTAACAAAGCAACATAAATAAATAAATCAAAATTAAAGTATACACACACAGACTCAGTACTGTTTATCCTGAAAGATTTTAATGAAATTACCAAATAGGCAATATATGGGAGAACATCCTTTTCAAGGCAATCTCGCGTGCAGAGGTGTGTGGCTTTTCAATGAAAAAGAAAGAAGACTGGAAGGATAGTCAGTCACGGAGACAATGGCTGTGAGTAAATGGGGCTGAAGCCAGAAGCTGGAGGGAAGGCAACTATAGATCCGAAGTCTCAGGAAGAGGAGCTCGGCAAAGGAACCTGTGGAGGGTGGATGGAGGCTGGAGATGGAAGAGCTGGGAGTCAGGAAGTGGGAGTTTCAGGCATGAGGGGTTGAGAACAGCAAGCATCACAGAGAAGTGAGAAGCGTGGGGACTGGGAGGTGGCCCTTGGAGTTGATGAGGAGGAAAACGCTTCAGACTTTCTAAAGATTGTGCTGTAAGCGTGAAAAGGAGACTGCCCCAGTCTAAGGAACTTCGGTGGGTAGATGGCAGTGAAGGCCTGGCTGTGGGAAGGCAGGTGATGGGCTGAGGACCGGACTTGCTGGGGATGGAAGAGTTTTTACTCGTCACACCTGCCCTTTTTAATGGGTGCAATCTTGTTGGGCATGAAAGTTAATGGGACTGATACGATGCAGTGGGCTTAGAATAAAAAAGGAGACCAGTATTAAAACGAAATCTGATGCCGAGTCTGAGGCCACACAAGGGAGATTTTAAAGACAACAGTGTTTGGGCATTATGAATGACCATGGGTAACTCAGTGATTATTGCATTCAGAGATTGCTCTGAGTGAGTAACCATTGACTATAATAAAACAGCGTTGACTATAATAAAAGTAGACTGTATAATAGATGATGTTGACTATAAGAAAACTAGCATATGTAGATACATAATTTTCCTTTTCACTTGTATGAGCCACAGTATAAAAAAAAGTTATGTATGTCTCAATAAGTACTAACTGAATTAAATTTCTCTTGAGGGATATTGAGTTCCTGTTTCCATTGTCAGTCTGGTTCTTACAGTGTTTGATGGAATGGTAAATTGATTTAACATGACACGTTTTAACATACATAAGATTTGCAATTAGTCTTCAGGAAATACATTCTTTGCTTTTTTGGAGGGAGAGCTAGTGTGAATTATCTTGGAATACTAAATCTCATTACTTAATCACATTTATAAATGTAGTCAAAAATATTTCTTGGACAGCTAAAATATATGAAATAAGGTACTGGGTGCTGTTGATGCGCAAAAGGATGTGGACAACATTTTAATCTGGATTTGAAATAAATCCTTATATTTTCTTTACAAGGACTGTTGAGATTCCTGGTATTTCCTGGCTTTTAGAGAATACCTCAAGCAAAGATACATGTAGGGTGCATGCAATACTTTAATAGCACTGTGTGCACTTATGGCTATGTGTTTGCATACTCTGCATTTATTCACAATTTTAACACATCATTCCCTGTCTAATCTTAGTACATGTTTTTGCTCCATCCTGTAGACTTTTTATCTGTGAAACATATTGCTGCTTAGAGAAGTAAACTAACTTTTAATTGTAAATGTCTTCTCTTTTGGTGTTTGCTAACATCTATTTGTACTTACTTTTCTCACTCATTGTGTTTTTGATTGAGGCTGAACATTTGATTACAGAAAAGTTGAAGAGTTATCATCTCCAATCATCTCTGAAATTATCATCCTCAAGGTGTCAATGCTATTAATAAAAAACAACCTTAAGCTTATTAATAAAAGCAATTCATATGTGCATAGATATGATTTACTGACCACTTGTCCAAAACATTTTCTCATTTGATGTTAAAATGTCTATATGAAAAAATACGTGAAATGAATACAAGAATTTTTGTTGATCTTGTTTTAGCAATGAGAAAAGGCAGTCCTGGAAAGTTCATTATTGGGATGAGCAGTCCACTCGAACTTCCGCTAGTCATCCTGTGTACTTGGATGTCTACACGCTGCTTCCTGCAAAAACATATCCCATCCATTTTGTGGGATATTCTTCTTTTTGTCTTAAAGATAAAGAGTTTTTCTTTGATATACGATCAGTATTATTATTACTCTAATTGTAACTATTATTTCAATAGTTCATCCAGAGTATAGTTGTTCACATCTTGATTTGGGTGATTTTCAGGGTTAATTCTTATATTAGCTTCCTATGACTGCCATAAGCAAGCACTCCAGACGGTGTGGGTTCACAAAGCAGAAGTTGATTGTCCCACAGTTCTGGAAACTAGAAGCCTGCAGTCACGGTATCAGCAGGGTTGTGCACTCTCTGAAGATTTTAGGGGTGAATCCTTTCTTGCCTCTTTCTACTTTCTGGTGGTTGCTGGCAATAGGTGTATCCTTGCTTATGGGTGCATCTCTTCAGTAACATGGTGTTCTCCGTGCCTGACTTCACATCACCTTCCCTCATTATATATCTCTGTGTTCACAACTCTCCTGTTAGAAGGACAGTCATTTTCTTAGGGCCCACCCTAATCTAGTATGACCTCATTTTAATTAGCCGACATCTGCAAAAACTCTATTTTGAAATAAGGTTACATTTTGTGGTTCTGGGTGGACATGCATGTTTGAATGACACTATTAATCCAGTACATTTCTTAACATTGAAATTACTTTGGAATGTCATAATTCAGCTTTCTTCAAGACAGGAAGCTCATTATAGGGTTTAATAAGGAGTAGCAGCAAATCAACTTTAGGGGGACTGTGAAAAAAATTACTAGTAATGCCCTTACAGTGCTCGGAGGACAGTGCCCTTCCTCCTGCATGCCATCCCCTTTATTTAACACACCTGCAGGGCATTTGGGAATTGTGTTTGTCTTGCGTATGATCCTAAATCATCTGCTCAGTTTTTACCTCTTCTTGCCCATGTCCCTCCAGCCACGCCAGGTTCTGCCATGAGCCATCTCTTACTTCACTTCTAGTTGTGTCTGGGTTTTGCCCAAAGCAACCTGTATAGTCCAACCCAGGAACATACTGCTTTCTCTGTGCGGGGTCAGTGGAGGGTGAATGTAGATCGGTTCACACTTTCCCCCAGTCACCATTTCTTAGACTCACTTATTTGTCTGACATGTTCAGACTCTGGAATGAGTGTTCCACTATGAGATCCTCTACTCCCTTTTGAGAAAACTGCCTTCTTCTCACAGGACTTGTCTTGCCTAAAACCAAGGATCCAAAGACCCATTCGCCAACAGTCTACTTACTTCACAACATTGGTGGAACTCATCCCATAAGCAGGAGAGTGACGTAGGCTGGGGTTTCCCCAGCTCAGTCCAATGGGAGCTGGATGCTCCACTCTCTTACCTTCTCTAGGGGCTGATTTGGAGAATCAGGATTATTTTTTTATCAAGCAGAAAAATTTTGATGTGTTTACACACCCACCCACACACACATACACGGACACACAAACACACACACATCTAAAGACTAAAAGTAATTTTCAGAGGCAATTTAGCCTAGAAGTCTATTAGGATGAACTTATTTTTTTAAAGACAACATTATCAAACTCGAAGCCATGTTTTTAAAATGTTTCCTCTGGTTTCCATAATGTTCTTCTGGACTGATGTAAAAGAAATAGATCTGTTACTAAGCTAGTCACTCCATGATGTCAATAGGTAGAACTTATAGAAACTCTGAAATTATGGTGGTCTACTTTGTTCAGATTGTATGCCTTGCCTGGTTATTTTCACACCACTCCTCCCACCTCTCCCCTCAAAAAAGAAAAGCAACAGAAAGCTTCACAGCCAACTTGACAGGCAGTGGTCTATGGGCTGAGGGTGTCAGCGTTGTTTTCTTCAAGTTGCCTGTACATTCATCTTAGACTAAGATATTTGCTGACCACAGCCTGAGCCGGCTGCCTTTCTATGGTAAGTGAATTCATTGCGCTCTGCTGAAAGCCGGCTCTAGTGCACGGCCAATTGATGGCAGGTCAGTGGCATTATTTTTATGAATGCAGTAGTAGTATCATGTAATTGGAGAACATCAAAACAAATGACTATCTATGGTGGGCCCCACTCACTGAGTTCCAGAAATTAATCATGCCTTATTGAAGGAACAGTGCCTGAAGCTCTGTGGCATATGCCTGGTGGTGCTACATAATTTCATAGTCCACAAACCATAATGATTCCATTTTCTCAGAGGTGAATTCATCTGTCTGTGTCTAGTATTGATTCCTATTTACAGTTAACTGATTTGGGAGTTATGTCATTGTTTACATGAGCCAGAAAAAGGGGAAAGATAATACAAAGTGAAGGATTTAAGCAATCTTCTAAAGAAATTAATAATGAAATTTACTCTTTGAAAATCTGGTGCAAATTTGGTGTTTAAAATAGAATTTCTGTCTGCATCTTCATCAATGGATTTATTACTCATAGACATACGGCACATGTTGGTAAGCACCCACCCTTCACCAGGCACTGTACTATACTCTGAGTTGGGTATAAAGGTGAATTTTTAAAAAATCTTGCCATCAAGGACTTTCTGATCTAATTGAATGGATGACTCATGCAACACCTCCCATCTTCCATACCTTATAGTAAGTGTCAACGTCAAAATGTTGACATTAAATAAAACTCTATAATTCAGTTGAAAGTTCCTAAGAACCATAATTAAGATGGGAAAAATGCCATCGGCACTTAGAAAAAAAGAGAGAAATGTAACTCTTGGAAGACTGTCCTCCACGGAGCAGGCCTACTTTCTTACTTTCATTTCCTTCTTAAAACTCGTGCTGCGTTTGTTCATTTTCCCTAACCATAGTATGACAATGTTGATTCTCCCGCTGCCTTCCCTCTTCCTCTCCTCCCTCCCATCCCCTCTCTCTTTTCCTCCTCTCTCTTCCCCTTTTTCCTTTCCTTCTGCTTTCCCTCTTCTCTTCTCTTTTCTTCTCTCCTAGTTTTTTCTTTCTTTCCTCCATCTCTCTCTCTCTATCTCTCTTGTGAAGTCTCTTATCTTTGTCTATCACAGTCTCTATCTCTATCACTATTTCTTCTGTTCTCAAAATGTTTGCATCTCTTTATTTAAATGTAAGATAGCCTTTCCGTGTACCTTCTACCTCTCTGACTACACTTTGTAGTCTTCTTGTTAAGATCTCCTTTCTTTGACAATCGTGGCTCCCAGAATTCCAGCAAAGCTTTCTATCTCTTTAGATACCACACAATCTTAAAAGGCTAAACAATGTATAACTTTATTTATAAGATATTCTGAAAGAGGCAAGAGTGTAGGGATAGGAAATGGATCAGAGACTGCCAATAGCTGAGGCTGGAGACAGGAATTAACTACAAATGGATATGAGAGAACAGTTTGGGGTGATGGCAGTGTTCCATGTCAACTGTTGTGATGGTTACACTACCGTATACTTGTCAAAATTCTTATGACTCTACATCAAATGGGTGAGCTTGGCTGTATGTGGATTTTATCTCAATAAGCCTGACATTAACAACAAAAGAAAAAGAAAATGGGAAACCGGTGGAGAGGAGAATATTCACCTTATTCTTTTCACTCCTTGACTTTTTTATTTTTCCATGGGAACACTTGGAAAAGCTTCCCCCTTCCCACCACCCTCTTTATGTTTCGCATTTAGTACTCTCAACTAAAATTAGAACATTGTTTTTAGATTATAGACCAAGGAATCATAATTACCCAAGGATATTCTATATATAGGGGGGTTCTCATCTGTAATCCCAAAAGGAAATGGCTAAAACAAGAACCGCCTCTCAAATACTTGTGACCTGGGTATTCATATAGCAGGGATGACAGTAGAGTCTACAAAATCTCATTCTATCCTGTCCGGCATTATAGAGGAATTAAAACAATAAAAATTTAATTGGCTTTTTCAAAGCCCTGAAACATTAGTACATTTCTATGCCAGGTTAACTCATAGCTAAAGGAGTAGAGACATATTTTTTATGACTAGCAACACTGAGGGAGACGGACTGCAGCTTACAATGGGAATTCAGTGTTTATAAACAAAGCCTGATGTTTTGATCCATTTCAGAAAACAATTAAAAAAGAAAGACAGTACTTCTCATTTTTTGGATGTGATTTAAGTGTGTGCTTGGAGAAAGTGGGGTATTCAAAACAGAAATGTATATATTCCCAGTTCCATATTATACATCTTGTATTTTAAATGAGCCATGGAAATCTCCATTCTCACTTCTGAAAGACAGCACAAAACTGTGGAATGAACTTTGGGTTAGCATTCTGAAGAAGCATGTTTCCAGCCAGCTCTGTCACGAAACTGGCTCTGGGACATGGGGGAGTGGGTGAGGAGGGCATCTCTGCCTCAGTTTATTTTTCCATCTGGTTGGTCTGCAAATGAATGGGAAGTTGGATTACATACATGATTGCTGGGGGTATCTTCTTACCTTCAAATACATATTCAACAGTAGTTCAATACCCTGTTCTACTGTGGATTTTCATCACCACAGCTTTCCTCCTTGACTTCTCATAAGTTTGAGTGTTGGCACTTTCCCCACTGCGATGGCCTGCATTTATCCCTAATGCATTCCTGGGCGCTGTGGTGTTCTGACCTTCTACGGTCTTCCAACCTGGGTAGCTGCCATTTGTTGCAATCAACAGAAGGTGAACATGCTATCAAGCACCAAGACTTTCCAAAGCTTATGTTCAGCTCTTCTCAAATAATAATCTTCAGCATCTTGACCAGTGGCATGCTGACTTTCATAACCAACTGAGATTTCAGAATTTAGAATACACGTTTTAAAAGAAAAAATCCTTTTTAATTTAAAAGGATTTACATTATGTTGTCTACATTTTATGTATTTTCTGGATCAGGATGTCATTTGTCTGTCAGCTTTAGCTATCGGGTTGCATTTTAGGTAAGAACGATTGGTTTATTGTTGAGTCTATGGTGAATGTGAAAGAACTGGTAAGGAAATTCAGAAACTCAAACCTATTGCTCTGAAATAATTACTTCATAAATATTTGTCATGAAAACATCAAAATTGTGGAAACATGAGGTTATTTATCTCCTATTCACTTTCTTGTCAGACCGAATTATTTTTATTTATGAGTATGTTAGATACCTGCATTTTCAGAGAGTGTTGTGTGTATCACTGGGCATTGCTGTGCCATGAGAATGCCTTGTGCTGTGGGTTTCTGGTCTGGAAAGACATAAGAACAGAGACGACTTCCCAAGGACTTTTGATGCTGTACTCTAATTCTCCTAAATTATTTGAGATATTTTCATTTCTTTCCCAACTGTAAGATTTGCAGTGAAAGAGAGTCTACACTCTTTCCAGCTGAAGAGCCAATTTCTCTTTATCAGGAAGTTCCTGATAAATTGGATATCTCCTGCTTCTGTTTACTTCAACTTCTTGCTCAGCTTTAAGTGGGAGTACAGAAGCGAAGGGGAAGTATATCATTCTTTCAGTAGTGATCCCTCACAAAATAAAGCAATCTTGGGAAAATGCACATTTCAGCAGCAACTTGGGAAATTTGAGCTTAGAGGCAGAGCAATTAAAAAAAAGAGGAAGTTAGAAAAAACATAAGATAGTTTTAGAATTAATGACTGTATTATTATTTAACACATTAAGAAAGGAATCTAACTTGTAGGAGTTTGTCTAATGCATGTGGGTTGAGGGTATATGCCTCACTAGGATGCTGGCAAGACGCGTGAGAAATATAAAATAGTGAAACTATGATAAACAGAAAATTGGCTGGGTGCTATTTTGGAAGAAATAAAGTGTTGGGAAGAAACAAAATAGTTTATAAATTCAAGAACCACAAATGCAAGGAGAGGTTAAAGTATCTTAAAAGGAAGAAGTCCATGGAAGGAATGAAAAGGGCCAGGGGTTGGGCAGGAGTTACCACACATGAACTTGCTGGACAAGATTCTTTCATGTAAAGAGGTATTACATTTTTATCATCTTGAAGGAATTTGGATCTGACGGTGATGAATGTCGCATTCTCTTCCCTAAAACCATAAAATGGAAACAACACAATGCAAAAGGCTCTGGAGTAATTATTTTGGGCGTCATTAACTTCTCCACAATTAGAACCCCCACTCCTTCCACATCTCTCAAGCCAATTATGCATTACACAGCAGGCAATGGCTGAGCAACAGTGGAAAAATTGGCACACCTACAAGGCCTTTCTTATCTTTGCTTTTTACTATAGCCAACCATTCATTTACAAGGTGGGTCTAGGTCTCTTGTGCAACTCTCTTGGGATAACTTGTGTTGTATGACTAATCCTTTTCATATATTTCCATTTATCTTTTTGTTCACTCACTAAGTGTTTACTTGATGTCTAGTAGGTTTTAGAGTCTCCTCTAGCCAGAGATAAATCTTAAGTGCTTTTGTCTTATAGTTTCAGACTATCAATCCTTTTAAGCATTTATTTTAAAAGTCATGGTAGGAAGCACCTTGAATCCCATGACATAAAACACATTTCTTCATAGGTGAACCCACTACTAATTCATTCATTTAGTAAATATTTATGGAAAACCTCTTGGAAGCCAGGAACTGGTCTTGGTGGTGAAAACCCAGCAAAGAACAGAGCAGAGATGTTTCCTGCATTCCGGGTGGTTCTTATTCTTTTATACATGATGGAGATTTAAACTACAGACAAGATTGACAGTGTTGGTTTGGAATGTATGTATGAGTGAGGGAGAAAAAGAGGATGTCATTGAAAGGTTATGGTGGAAATTTTCTTGAGTCTGTAGGCTTTCAATTTGTTGACGCTTCTTAACACACCCGTGCCCAGGTAACAATTCACAACACTCCGTGAAGGAACTTAGACTCTAGAATGGGATATTTGTTTAAAATAGTCCAGATTTAGCCTGTTGACTGATTCATGCTTCTCAGTTTCATTATGGACAGACACTTTTCATAATCATCTCATGGTCCAGTCTTCATGTCTCTCTCCAAGTTCTCATTGTCTTCCACCACTTCAAGATATTTAAAATTAGTTATTTAACATTGTAATCTGCATTAAGTATAGTAACATTTGATATCTTCTGACTCAGAGTTGGAAAGATATTGGGTCCCTGAGAGTGAGACTGGCCTGGTCAGAGCTTATCATTGAAAATCTTAATAAACTGTATGCCAGATTCAGTAAGTGGCAAGAGCATGGGTTTGATGATCAGATGCGTTTTCAAATATTCCTTCTTATTAATGGGACATTCATGGAGAAGTCTCAGTATGTATATTGGTAAGTGAGAAGAATTAGGTCAGCTTTTCAAGTTTCTTGTGAGAGATAAATGAGAAAAATGATGCAAAGCAACCAAGCCAGGATATTCACCTTTCACCATCAAGCTATGATGACTTTGCAAACAAAATATTACAGAAAAGTTATTTGCCGTCTTAAGAAGCAAAATGCTTACCTTGACACAGAATCAGCCCAAACCTGTTTTTGTTTCTCTTTGACTATTTTTGCGAGCATAAGGTTAAATGTTTGCTCTTAAATTTAATGGAAAGTGTAGCAAACCAACCAATCAACAAAACAAAATACCCCAACTTGTTTGAATGAAGCTTCTCCAAGAATAGATGGGGCTGTGATCTGCTAACTTCCCCAAGCAAATACGAAGAGCTGGGCAACTCCAAAGCTCAAAGTGAATAGAATGACTAATTTGTGACATTCTCATAATGCACATTGCTTTTACTTTATTGTTGAGGGTGTGAAGTTAACTTCTAACCCCGGCAGAGTTTGTTCTTATAAACTGAGGCAGAGCATGTATTTGTACTTGGCACAGAGCATAAAGATACATGCATCACTTTCATTTTGTCTTCAGGCAGGATGAAAAGGGCCACACAGAGAGTGTTAAGATTTAGGATGAAAGAAAAGAATCCTTCAACATCTTGGCTGGTCCTTCTCTCGCCAGTTAGATCCATTTCTCTTTAAACATTTGGAAGAGGATAGAAGTTGTCACCACTCATCTATTTTTGGGAAGTAGCCTCATGTTAACGTCCAGGTGGGTTGGGTTGGAGAAAACAAAGAAATCCTCCTTCAAAAATGATTCTAGAATATTCATCTTGCCTGGGTCTACACAGGCCTCTTAAAGCTACATTTGCAAAATGAATGACCACTTTACTGGGCCGAAATTCTGACGTCCCGTGCACTTCACAGTACCACATTCAGCAGCTGGTTCTCAGCTGATCACACCGTAAATCAGACGGAAGATGCAGCCCACTTAAGAAACCAGTGAAAAAGTTTTTCTGATTATTTGTTTGTTTTTGTTTTAATAGGCAAAGGAGAATGCTAAAAAGAAATTCCCATACCCTACCATGTTGCTTAGTGGGTCAAAAATCCAAACTGGATGTTTTTTCTTGCTTTGCTTAAGCAACTAAATAAATAAGCATATTCCAGTTACAGACAACATCTTATTAACCTTTTGGTGTCTTCATTTTCTATTGCTGGCCCCAGAATTTTATACTTAACAGACCATTAAATGACTATCTACTTAAAAAAAAATGTACAAGGGCTGCTTGTAAGTTACTATATAGTTGTGCATGACCAAAAAAATACCAGAATGACACAGGCACAGCAGGAAATTAACAATGCAGAAGATAACCATGCTTGGTTATAGATAATGCATTCAATGCCTTAAATAGCAGTTTGCCATCCATGTGTCACTTCACACCAGATGGTTGGAAGAGCACAGGACATGTTTTTTTTTATATATCAAAAGGGTACATATAAAAATCTGTTAATAGCAATGCAGTGAAAAAAGAAAAAAGTTCTATGATTTAGGATAAGTGAATCTTTGTCAAATTACCTTCATCTATATCAAAGCTAGTTTTATGTATTCAGTAAGTAAAAATATTCTGTTTAATAAAATATCAAATAAAATTGTGATACTAAGCTTTTTCAGAGTATTTAGTAGGGACCTGCTTTTGAGCCCAGTGCTCAGCTTGAACAGGTTAATTGAGCCTTCTGGGACAAATCTCACCTTTGATTATATTATTATTTCATTTTTAATTCCAAGTCTCAGGAGAAAAGTTCCTGTCTCTCCAGCAAGAGAGTACAAGATGTACCTGAAGGTAGAACTTACTGTTTTCTGCTCTCCAAACGTTGACGTCCTGCTCGCTGCAGACTTACAGGAATGTTAATTATGTTCCCTAACCTTCGATGTGTTAAAATAGCATCTGAGTGAAAATACAGGACTCTGTAAGCACAAGCATCACTAGTTGGGTTCTGTACATTAAACTGTGCGAACACAGAACAGATTGCGGGATGATACATCATGGCCTAGAAAAGTGGTTCTCAACTTGCATGATTGGGCCCCTCATCTCTATGGGACTTTTGGTGATACCTAGAGGCATTTTTATTTGTCACAACTGGAGGGAGTGCTGACTGGCAAGAATGCTGCTAACCTCCTACGACGGCGTGGGACAGCCTCCCTCAAGAAAGAATCATCAGGTGTGATGATTAGTTGTATGTGCCAATTTGGCTAGGCTATAGAACCCAGTTAGTTAATCAAACATGAATATAGGTGTTGCTATGACGATATTTTGTAGGTATGGTTAATACCTACCATTAGCTGACTTTAAATAAAGCAGGTGACCCTCCATAATGTAGTGGGCCTCACCTAATCAGCTGAAGGCCTTAAAAGCAAAACCTGAAATCCCAGGATGGGAAACTAGTCAGATGTATAGAATACAGAATGAGATTTTGTCATTTGCAACAACATGGATGGAACTGGAGAACATTACGTTAAGTGAAATAAGCCAAGCACAGAAAAACAAATTTTGCATATTCTCACACATTTGTGGGAACTAAAAATTAAAACAATTGAACTCATGGAGTTATCACAGTGATAGTTACCAGAGACTGGGGTGGGTAGGTGGGAGATGGGGAAGTGGGGATAGCTAGTGAGTATAATAAGCCTATAGTTACATGGAATGAGTAAGGTCTAGTATTTATAGTATAATAGGATGACTATAGTGAACAATAATTCATAGCACATTTAAAAATAAGAGTATACCTGTAGTCTCAGCTGCTTGGGGGGCTGAGGCATGAGAATCACTTGAGCCCAGGAGGCAGAGGAGGGAGTGAGCCAAGATCACACCACTGCACTCCAGCCTGGGTGACGGAGTGAGACTCTCCCCGCTCCCCTGCAAAAATAAAACTATGAGTATAATTGGATTATTCCAAACACTCAGAAGTATATCCCGTTTACCCTGATGTGATTATTATACATTGTATACCTGCCTCAAAATGTCTCGTGTACCCCATAAATATAAATACTATGTACACATAAAAATTAAAAATTAAAAAAAAATATATATATCTATAAGTATATGTTTTTCTTTCTCTGGAGAACCCTGCTATGGACTATTTGTGGCCCCTTAAAATAATTTATATATTGAAGCCTAAATCCTCAATGTGATGGTATTTGGTGATGAGCCCCTTTGGGAAGTGATTAGGTCAGGAGGATGGAACTCTCACAAATGGGGTTAGTGCCCTTATGCGAAGAGATAGGAGAGCTCACACTCTGTCTCTGTTCTTTGCTATGTGATCACACAGCGAGAAAATGGCCACTTGCCAACAAAGAAGCAGGCCCTCGCTAGACACCAGATCTGCTGGCACCTGGATCTTAGACTTTGCAGCCTCCAGGAATAGGAGAAATAAATATTTGCTATTAAAGACACTCAGTCTGTGCTAATTAGCTATAGCAACCTGAATGGACTAAGGCAGATCTTGACTGATGAAGTTCCAATGTCAATAGTGCCAAGGTCAGAAATGCTGGTCTAGGGACAAAAACATACCTTCAGGCAGTTGGAAGATTGTATTTTGATCTGCCTTTGTTTTCTGCAGCTGGCCACATACCCTACCCCAGGGCTATCCAGAGCCTTCTCTAGACCACACAGGGGCTGTCTTCTTCTAAATTGTTGCAGTAGTTTTCTACGTATGGCCTAATGACCTAAGAACCCATAAGATCTGAGTTGTCACGGTTGAAACTCTTCACTCAATGATACCTAGTGAGGTGCGAGTATCATTCTTCATCTCCCTGTTCTTTAGTAAGGATACATTAGATGCAGCAGCTCAAATCAAATCTCCCCCTTTTCTTCTTCTCCCTTTTATATTATGCCTCCTTTCTCCAGTCCCTGTGGCACTTTTCTAAATTGCCCTCTAAGTAACATATGCATGTTATTTCCAGATTTTGCCTTGTATGTAATTCCAGACTTGAGGTGATACAGCCTTTCATCATGAAAGACTAGTCTTCAGCATGGAGTTTTGCTCTTGTCACCCAGGCTGGAGTATAATGGCACAATCTTGGCTCACCACAACCTCCACATCCCAGTTTCAAGCGATTCTCCTGCCTCCCAAGTAGCTGAGATTACAGGCATGTGTCACCACACCTGGCTAACTTTGTATCTTCAGTAGAGATGGGGTTTCTCCGTGTTGGTCAGAGTGCTCTCAAACTCCCGACCTCAAGCGATCCATCTGGCTCAGCCTCCCAAAGTGCTGGGATTACAGGCATGAGCCACAGTACCCCGGCTGACTTTTTAAAAAAAAATTATACTTATTTTGTGTAGAGACAGGATCTTGCTAAATTGCCTAGGCTGGTCTCAAACTTCTGGCTTCAAGTAGTCCTCTGACCTTGGCCTCCCAAAGCTCTGGGATCACAGACATGAGCCACTGAGGCTGCCCCTAGTTTTAATTTTTATTAATTTATTAATTTATGATTATTTTATTTTTATTATATTTTAAGTTCTGGGCTACATGTGCAGAATGTGCAGGTTCGTTACATAGGTATACACGTGCCATGGTGGTTTGCTGCACCCATCGACCCATCATCTACATTAGGGATTTCTCCGAATGCTCTCCCCTTCCTAACCTCCCAGCCCCCAGCAGGCCCCTGTGTGTGACGTTCCCCTCCCCCTCCACAGGTTTTTAAAAGAATAACCCATACTGTACACACACATACACACACACACACACGTATGTATGCACACCACAGACATACATACACATGCTCCACACACATATGTATACACACCACACACACACATATGCATACACATAAACACACACATGTAGTTACACCACACACATATGTATGCACACCACACATGTATATACACATACTCTACACACATGCATACACACATATGTATACACACCACACATATATATGCATACACATAAACACACGTAGTTACACCACATACATATGTATGCACACCACACATGTACATACACATACTCTACACACATGCATACACACATATGTATACACACCACACACATATATGCATACACATAAACACATACACTTGTACTCACACCACACACACACACACCTTGTACATGAGATGTGCAAACGTAGGGATGCGGTCTTCAGGTTTTGAACTCTAAGCCGACAGTCTAGGATGTTACATCAAAAGCTTAGCAAGGCCTGGGATAACTTTTCCGCCTCTGGGACTGGGCTTGCACAGCGCGTCTGCAGAGGAGCCCGAGTGTGCATAAACGCTTCTTTGTCTGCGGACTCCTCTAGTTCCACCATCGTGTGAGGGAAATCTGAGAGCGGGGCTGAGAGGATCAAACGTGTGGTGTCGCCTTCATGGTGATCTGGGCCCCCCCGTGTTTCTGCCTGAGGCCCTGTCCTGACAGCTGCCTATCGCTGTGAGCGCCCAACCTTCCCTGAATCAAAGCAGAACTTGTCAAAGGGGCCTTCTCATGGGGTTAAAGGCGATTGGCCTCTTCTAGCTTGGTGGCCCTCGTGGAAACAGAAGTGAAGCTCCCCCTCAGGCTACCTCCAGCTGCCTAAGCGAGCAGAGAGCATTGCTGTGGCCAGGGCAGGGTGCGGCCTGGGGCCGTGAGACCCCGATCCGGCTGCAGCCTGGCCCCTCACTGGCACCAGGCTGCAGAAATGGGGCATGCAGCCGGCGTGGCCCGAGACCAGTGCGCAGCGGGGACGTGGTCCTCCTGGGCCGCAGGCTCGTCTTCCGCACAGCACTGTCCTCTCGGAACAGCTGTCTTCCTTTCCCCCCTTCCTGGAGTGTCATCCAATTATCACTCCCACACACTTCTTGCAGCTGTACTTTATGGATGACAAACGTTTTTGCTTTATTGTTCACGGAGAGCTACAAACATGAAAAACAGCCGATAATTTATCAAGAGGTTTGCATACAAAATATACAGCCGGAACCCAGAGTGGCTTCGAAGGCGACAGTCAGCAGCGCTGAGGTCTGTCTTCTGGAGGTGTGAACTGTTCAAGTGCAACCATAGCTTACTGGGGGACAGAGTGTTTTGTGAAAGAGCTAAAATAAAGTGTTGGGTTTTTCTTTCTTTCTTTTTTTTTTAATGCTTTTCTTAAAAGGCTTCGGGCAAGTAACATAAAGGTGATAATTATTCACTGTGCTTGGAGCCCATGAAAAATACGGGGCAGCAGGTTGGCGCAGATGCAGGAAGGGGGTGTCTCCACTCCTGGGGTGTCTAACTGTCCTGTTTGCTCAGTCCTGAGGTGTTTCCTGGGACACGAAACCTTCAGTGCCAGCAGCGGGGCAGGTGGCTGCTTACCCCATAGCTACTCTTCTCAATGGGCAGAAAGGAGGCTTGTATCCTGGTTTAGATGAAGTCAAAGTTTCTAAACAAAGTAGCTCTAGGGTAAACAGATTTTTCAGTGTGCTTTACCGGGGTCCTGAGGATATCGCTCCTAATTTTTAAGAAGTCCAATCTCTTGAACAGTTACTGCTTGCTCCTGAGTTCAGACTGTCCGCACCACGTAGTTAAATGTTTGCATAGGGCTTAGACAAATTCAGAGAAGAAAAACTGTGCCCTTTGAGTTCCGGGAGAGAGAGAGAGGGAAGAGATCACCTGCAAGAGATGTAAGCCTGTGTTAATCGGTGGTGATGCTTGCATTCGCTTTTCATTCCTTGTGTGCTGTAGGAAAACACACAGGCAGGCGGGGAGCGGAGAGTGCCTTGGAAACGGGGAAGTAGGCGGGACGCATTGTTTTGCTTTTAAAAGATAAATCATCAGCATGCATGGGAAAGGAGCAGGGGCCAGCCGGAGGGTAAACTCTGGAAAGGTGGAATGATAGCAGCCTGGCTACCCAACTATGCGTCCTTTCTGCAAAGAGAACACGACACAGCTGTTCCGAGGCTTGAGGAGGCGATGATTCCTGCAGAAATCACGATGGCATGTGTGCATTACTTTACCGTTTGCAAAGTACTTTCACTGGCCTGCACACCCTGAGATGTGGGGCGGGCGGGGCAAAGATTAGTAACTTCATTCTTAGACACAGGGATGCCAGCTGGGCCAGAGGCTTGCTTCAGATCACATGGCTAATTAAATCAGAGAGCCAGAACCGAGTCTTGGTTTTCTGGACCCTATTCCACTAGAAAGTTTGACGTTTTAGAGGTTGTCGGGGTGAATACCAAACCAGGGAAAATCCAAACTAGTAGAACCTTCTTGGCATATGGCTCTATCTTCCCAAGTCAAGGTGTAAGAACGAAATCCAGAATAAGAAAAGGGGCAGTTTCACATAGGAGGAAGAGTGACCATTTAAAATGGAAGGTCAGCTCTGCCAAAGCCCTAGGATGGTGACCTTGAGCCGTTATTCAGTCTCTTCAGCCTCTGGTTTTCTTGTTTGAAAAGCATGCAATATGATGCTTCTGGAAGGGCTGCTGTGAGATTTAAAGAAGGTATTGTAGGTAAAATGCCAATTTAGCACCGAAAAAATGGTTAGTTTTCCCCCTTACTACTATGTTTACCAACACAAATGTGGCAAGCAAAAATGAATTTGGACAAGTTAGTTGAAAACAACTGCTGTGGTCACAAGAGGGTCCTTGAACGTCCTGAGCAAGCTGTGTTTCCTCCAAACACTTCTCCCATTCGCAGGGAACATTCCTGTCCGGCCTGAGCCACCACTGCCGTGAAGAAAGAGCCCCACTCTGCTGTATGGCCTCTAAAATACCCGAAAAGGAAGTCAGAGGCTTTGAGGGCAAAGTCAGGACAGCAGGACAGTTAGGATAGAAATGTGGACAAGTCACAGGGACACTAACACTCCTGGATGTTGTTGTGACATTCACTTTAGTCCTGCAATGCCAATGGCTCTGTCAGAGAAGACGCCGAGTTAGAAGTGAGCCAGAGGCTAAAATTAAATTCAGAGTTGCATATCAGCTGTGAACAGTGCTACCCGTTCACTTCATTCTGTGTTGAAGTCCAATGTGGCTGCCATCGCCTTAGTAGGTTCTTCAGACAGAATCTACTTTAAACAAATTAACACACTGAAGTCCTCTTTTTGCTTTTAATCTTATTCATCCCTGATACCACTCTAGTGGACAATCAGGATTACTTTGAAGGAAGTAGTCATTGAATATATATGTATTAGCTATCTTAGCTATCTTCTTTCCTTCAAAGGCATGTAACATCCTGGAAATAGAAGGGGCCTCAGGTCACCTGGCTAGTCTAGACGGTTGGCTCTGCTATTATAACTAATTCTCCAGATTCCTAAAGGGGTTTGTAATCTGCAAAGTGCATTTTTGTTAGTGAATGTCAAGAAGGTCCATTGTACAGCATTTTGTTCTCTAAAATCTATTTATATCATGAACATTTTCAAGACTTCTCCTAACCTCATGCAAAATAAAATCTAGACACAACAAATTAATAACATTTGAAATATAAATACTGTAAACTCACGTTTTTGCCCTTATTTCTCTTTTTATTACTTTCATAAAATGATTTTTTTCTCCTGTCAGGTCACCTTCCTTCTTCTGCAAACAGAGAGGCCTGCACTCCCAGGCTGTTATCATGATGACTTTATCTCTAAGGTCTTACATTTGGCTTTAATTTCTTCTACTTTTCTTTTTTAATTGGACTTCTACTCCACCTCTTTAAAATCACATTGTTCCCATACTTTTTTTTTGACACATTGCTTACCCACGGACGTGCAAGCTTTCATAGTATGATACATTAAGAGCTCTCCTGTGGGCTGTAACCTCTCCTGGTTCCTGTAGCTGTGGATAGCGAGGGACTGGATGGGAAAGTTTAAGTTCAAATCCAGGCTCTGCCTCTGAGCAGTTGATGACCTGACTGATCTCATCTACAGCGTGATAGACTGCATCAGGGGCCATTCTTTGTCGCACCCTGGGCCACACCGTCAGGAAAGTAACTTTGTCATACCCACCCACTCGACTCTGGGCCTGGTCCTATGACTCGCTGTAAACAATGGGATGCTAGTGTAGGCTTGAAAACGCACCTGCACATTCTTACTTTCAATCTTTCTCAATGCCATTGCCACAGAAGGACATGTCTGAGCTAGGCTGTTGAAGGATGAGATATGTGGACCCCACCTGAGTTGCTCCAGATCCTGGCTAAGGCCATCCTGGCAGAGCTGCCACCTGGTCTGTCCCCTAAACACTGGGGACTGGCCTACCTACTTGTGGTTATATTTACTTCAGCAGATTCAGCCCTGGTGCGTGAGGCCTGAACCAGAACAGCTTCTCCTTGCACACTCCTGAGCACAGTGATTGCTATTTTCCACTGAGATTGTTTAACTAAAAACCTGCAATGCTTGTGGCAATGCAGAACTGAATCACTCTGGTTCCTCACCTTTAGATAGGTAAAATATTTGTGACTACCTCAAAAGTTCTAGTAAAGATGAAATGCTGTCATGCATCTAAAGCATTTACCCTGGGGCCCACCATATAGTACATGCCTGGTCAATATTAATTCTTACCATTCAGAGACTAGGGTCTGCCGTGACTCCTTTAGTCTTGACTTTGCTGCGTCTTTCTTTTGGATAGATTCCTTCCTCTGAACGTATATTTATTTATTTATTTTTTTACACTACACTGTGAGTTTAAATCTTTAATCAAATTCCAAAGGTTATCAGCCATATTCCATGCCATGATTAGCTTTCTATAAGCAATTTTGTTTACTGCGTACAGATCAGTGTCAATGAAATAAAAACACAAAACTGTACACTAGGCAAAGAACTTCATTAACCTTTGTTTCAAGCTTGATTCCCAGGCTTCTTCAGCTTAATTAGCTGCAAAGAATGAATCGTGTATAAGAAAAAGCTGAAAAGGGCTGCAGTGTCCAAGGGGCATGGGCTTAAACATATGAGAGATCTAGATTTTATCGGATCGATAAACAAAAATTTCTTTTAAGGTGGTCATAATGTAAAATAGCAGCTCCCAATAACTTCTTCAAGTTTTATCTTCAGAAGTTGACTCAATTCAGTTTGCCTCAACCTTGGAAGCCTCATCAAAATTCTCCACAAGATCTGGAACTTCACCATCACCCTCCTCCTCTCCAGTAGCAAGTGGTGCTTTTCCATCCACAGAGTGTTTGGGTGGAGCCTCAGCCGGGCTCCTGAAACTAGTCAGACTGTCTGCCCCGAGCTGGTTTCAGATGCTGGGTAGCATTTCTGGCAGCCGCTTTGTCTCGGCACGGCCTGTGATGGTGAAAGTGTGTGCTGCCAGAGATGCCTGAACTTCAGGTCTGTGGAAGTGGATCACGGTTCCTTGGTTTGTAAACACATTCACCGCTTCAGTACCAGAGATATTGTTTACTCTGAACTTCTTTAAGGAGAACTGAAGTTTTTATCATCTGCTGTGTCTGTTCTATGAACCACCTTCTTTCTGCGAGCAGTTCCTTTCCCACCAACGCGCACCTGTGCCTGCAGTTTGGCGAGTTTTTCCCAGTTCATGATTGTTTCTTTCATCCTGTCGGAGCGGATAAAGGGCCACACAGGGGACTAGGGTTGGTGCTCAGGGGGTCTCTGGTGGACCAGCTGAGATTAGGCACACACATGCGGGGATGTAAGATCCTGAACATATTTCTTTCCTTTGGAAAGCAAATTATTTTGTTAAGCATGTCATATATATCAACTATGCCTTAACTCTAATTATTTATTTTTCTCTATCTTTCTAAAGATAATGAGGTTAACTTTTCACTTCATCCTCAACTGTTAGGACAGGTATAGACTTCCTTTTGTATTCTATTATTCATAACTCCACGATTTGCCTTTGTAGATTCTTGATCATCTCTAATCTATTAATTCCTGTTGGTGCTATTTTGAAAGTTTTGTTTGGTTTTGTTTTTTTATGACATCTTTGCTTTTATTTCAGTGATAACTTCTTTTCAACTGGGTATGTTGAATTGGAGGTTTGCCCTTCTAGCTATTTTTCCATTCCAACTCGTTAGGGTTAGGCCACAAAATGTAAATATAAATATAAAACAATTTCCATTGGCCATGTGGAATCCCCTCTCTCCAATGGCATGTGAACCCTGAATGGTCAGGCTGCTGGCAGGATTAAGAATTAGGATCAAAGCTTAAACAAGAAATATATGTACCAGCCATTGCAACACAAAGGAATCAGTTCCTGTTCCACTCACACATATTTTTCAGAAGACAGAAATACGCTCATCTCAGGACAGTATACTGAGAAAGAAATGACTGACTAGGTATGTGATAGAGACTGAACCTTTGTTCTGCACAAGCTCACATATTAAAGCCAAGTTCTCTAATGTAATGGTATTTGAAAGTGGGGCCTTTGAAAGGTGCTTAGGTTATGAGGGCAGATCCCTTCTGAATGAGATTAGTGCCCACATAAAGAGTCCTCAGAGAGACCCCTCACTCCTTCCACCGTGTGGAGACACAGTCAGAAGATGGATGCTTATGAGTTAGGTAGACGGTTCTCTGCAGGTGTCTTGGTCTTGATCACAGCCTCCAGAACTGAGAATAATACAATTTGGTTATTTATGAGCTACCCAATTTATAGCATTTTGTTACAGCGGTGCAAATAGGATGAGTCAGTATGTGATTTAACACCTTTGATTTTCTGGTTTCCCCAAGAGCTCTCTCGAGTCATGAGATTAATGCAGGACAGAGGTTAAGTGTGGAGAAGCAGTGAAAGGGCAACGTGGGGAGAAGCCTCAGTAGATATCCTAACAGAAATGAAATAGAAGACCTGCTTGCCACTGCACGTGGTGGCTCACGCCTCTAATCCCACCACTTTGGGAAGCCAAGGAGGGCACATAGCTGGAGCACAGGAGTTTGAGACCAGCCTGGGCAACATGGCAAAACCCTGTCTCTACAGAAAATGCAAAAATTGGGTGGGCATCGTGGCACACACCTGTAGTCCCAGCTACTCAAGAGGCTAAGGTGGGAGGATAACTTGAGCTAGAGAGGTGGAGATTCCACCACTGCATGCAGCTTGGGCAACAGAGCAAAACCTTGAGAAAGAAAAGAAAGAAAGAGAGAGAGAGAGAGAGAGAGAGAGAGAGAAAGGAAGGAAGGAAGGAAAGAAAGAAGGAGGGAAGGAAGGAAGGAAGGAAAGAGGGAGGGAGGGAGGGGAGGAGAAGGGAAGAAAGAAAAAAGAAAAGAAAAGAAAACTTGCTGGAAGCAGAGGGAAAGACGAACTGTGGTGCTTCACAGTAGCAGGTGATTTCTTTATGGTACTTGCAGGCATAAATTAATTAAAACTCACATAGACATGTATTCCCATCATGATAATTCCAATATAGAAGGAGAGTAACATTTTCAGAATATCCTGTTGACCAAGTCAGGGAAAAATATAACATGGTTTTAAAGTTTTTAAATATAAAACTGAAAAGGGCAATAAACTGGAAAATCGACACACTCAATTGGTCAGATATTCAGGTCTCACAAAATAGATAGGTTTTGATGGTGGCATTTTAAACACTGACACGCATAATCTATGAAACAAACATCTTACTCTTCTAATGGATGACTAGAATACACTGGTTTTCTGGTTTGGATTCATCCATTCATCAGCCATTGGACAAGATAGTTTTCATTAACTTCCTCCATTGTCAGGCACTATCTAGGCATCAGAAATGCAAAGGACTCTAACGCACAGTCCATTTTGCTCTCTGTGTTCGTTGTGAGCAGCTGGATTCGGACATGAAAAGTCAACACAGCAAAATATTACAGGAGCTGTAACAGCAGCATCTGCAGAGTAGGCTCACGGTGTGGGAGGCCAGGGGCCCTCCTTGCACAGTGTGGAGAGGTAACCAGCTGTTGCAGGTGGTGAGGGCTGGGCACAGGCGTTCCTGGCAGAAGGAGCAGTACAAGCAAAGGTACGGGAGACGTGGGGAAAGGAGCGGTGTGACTGCTGGAACTGGAAACTTAGCATGTCGCAAGAATAGGGTTGGAGGGAGGACTGCTGAGACAAACCACAGTAGCCAGAATACAGAGGGCTTTGTGTGCCATACCGAGGAGTTTGCACCCATCCTACAGGCAATGGGAGCCGTTCCAAGTTCTCAGTCAGGGTCAGTGTGATCAGACGTGTGTTTGGAAAGAGACGTTTGTACCAGGTAGAGAATGGGTTGGAGAGACGTGAGTCAAAAGGCCAGTTGAGAAACCAATTATTTAAGGGGAGAATG
Organism: Plecturocebus donacophilus; assembly: GCA_004027715.1. Taxonomy (NCBI): domain Eukaryota; kingdom Metazoa; phylum Chordata; class Mammalia; order Primates; family Pitheciidae; genus Plecturocebus; species Plecturocebus donacophilus. Next base: position 23,919 of record PVKP010016611.1, read on the forward strand.
GTGAGGAACTGTGCTAAGATAGTAAGCAAGTCAGTTCACTGTTATTACTCATTTAGACGAATAATTAAGAACATCTAAAATGCACATCGTTGTGCCAAATATCATAGAGGGTATGAAGAAGAATATGACTAAAGCTCTGCCATCATTACGATGACAATCTGGCAAAGCAGATGCTATTAACACCACATGGGCTGTACCAGGGGATGACGTGTAACCTGACAGAAGAGGTACTATGAACATCTGTAGACATTCAGATGGGAAAGTGAATACATCCTGCTGGGTCAACTGAAAAATAATTTGGGAATATTGTGGAATATCAGACTGGCTTTGAAAGAAGAGTGAGCTTTTTAAGGGGAAATTGTGGAGGAGAACTCACCAAGTGACATGACAGCATGAGAAAAAGGCATCGGGCCATATGCGTAGCCCACTTTTGATGAGCAGTGAGCCACCCTGTTGGTACTTGTAGAGGAGATGTGTGAACTGAGACTGGAAAGGGAGTGGATGCCATATGGTGGAGGCTCTGACATGCAAGAGTGAGCAATTTATACTTAATTTGGTGTATCATTGGGAAGCATGGAAGGTTCTAATGAAGGAAGGGACGTACTACAAGGTACCTTTGAGAAAGCCTTACCTATCATCATTGGACAGGATGAATTAACAATAGGGAAACCAGAAAAAGGTTATTTGCATCAGTGTGAGATCACAGAGGCCAAAATAAAAAAGATACATGAGAAATGGAGGGAGGGGCTCGGGACTAGAAGTCAACGCCATGAGTCTCAGTGATGGGTTAGGTGGGGAGGGTTGGGGGTGGAGGCTGAGTAAGCTAAGTGCCATACACAGATATACCTTCTCCTTTTGTCTTCATACTTTGTTTTTACTGCATCGTCTCTGTTTATATGTGTTTACTTTAGAATCACGAATACTTTCCATCATGCTGCTGGTGACTACAGTGTTCTGTACATTCACATGCTGTGCAGGTTTACAGCCCAGGAGCAACGGGCCGTGCTGTATCTCCTAGGCTATACCAAATCTCATGATGAATTTGAATCCTGAGTGATAGAGGTGGGGCCTGGTGGGAGGTGACTGGATCATGGGGGCAGGTTTTCTACTTTGGTGCTATTCTCATGACAGAGTTTTCACGGATCTGAAAAGTGTGCGGTTCTGCCCACTCTGTCTCTGTTCTTCCTTCTCCAGCCATGTAAGCTTGCCTGCTTCCTCTTCAGCTTCCACCGTGCTAAAGCCAAGCAGATGCTACCATGCTTCCTGAACAGCCTGCAGAACTGTAAGCCAGTTAAAACTCTTTTCTTCATAATTACCCAGTCTCAGGTGTTTCTTTATAGCACAGTGAGAATGAACTAACACACTATCTGTAGTCTATCTATATACGTATATATAGCTATCTTTTATCTATGTATCTCTCTCTGTCTCTCTCTCTATCTCTTTTGCCTACCTGTCTATCTAGTTATCTACCTGTCTGTGATGATTAATTTTATGTATCAATTTGGCTAGCCTATGCCACCCAGTTGATTGGTCAAATATCAGTCTACATGCTGCTATGAGAGTATTTTATAGATGGGATTAATGTTTAAATCAATAGACTTTTAGCAAAGCAGATGACCTTCCATGATGTGGATGGGCCTCATCTAATCAATTGAAAGTCTTCTGAGAAAAGACAGAGGTTCCCAGAAGAAGATGGAATTCAACATCCAGACTGCCTTTGGATTCAAGACTGCAACATGAACAACTGCCAGCATATCAAACCTACTGGCCTGCCCTGCAGGTTTTGAACTTGCCAGCCTCTGTAATTATATGAGCCCATTCTTTAAAATTTCTCTCTCGTTCCCTCTCATCTCAATTTCTTTCTATATATATATCTGTATCCTATTGTGTGCTGTTGGTTCTGTTTCTCTGGAGCACTCACCCATTGTCTATCTCATCTTTTTTAAAAAAGTAAACTCCACAGGAGAATACTATGTTCATTGCTTTTTATTTTATTTACTTACTATCTGTAAATATGGTCTATCTTAGTCTCATCTGTATAAGCGTGCTTCATATGGATACACAATGCTGTGCATCTCCTGACTGATGTCCATTTAGGGAGATTGAACACTTCAGCTACATTGAGCATCCTTGTTTTATACTGTTTATGTACGTGTAAGAGTGTATCTGTGGTGTACATTTCTAACAGTGGAATTGCCAGGACAGTGGGTATGAACATACTACATTTTGATAGAAATCACTACGTTGCTCTCTAAAAAGTTTGCACCAATTTACAAAACTGGCACCAGTCAACGAGAAGGGTTGTTTTCTATACTCCTGTCACCATTTGTCATTGTCAGGTAAAAAATAGAATCTCATTGTTTTTGAAACTTAGATTTATTTAACTGCATGTGAAAATTAGAATTCAAAATTACAGCTTATTTTGTTTGTATCACTGCAAACTGGTGCCCGTTTATTTGGTCTGCAAAAACATATGCAGTGTTTTGATGATACAATGAGCCCCAATGCTAATGCAAGCCTATATATAGCACCATAGGCATTTGGTTTTGACCTCTAGAGCTGCTGGCTCCATTGGCTTCCTCAGTCATTTGGTTAACCTCATAGTAACATGACTTTGCATTTGATATGATTGCACTTTCAAGACCCACCTAGAATATTATGGTAGATAGGCATTTATTGTTTAAAATTTAGGTTAAAAATTAAGTATTGCATTTTATTAACATATTTGTAAAATTTTAATAAATATTACTGATTTTTTTAAAAACAGAGAGCATTTACTGTAATATCACAAGTCTATTTCATATACTATTATATATTCCTATATAATGTAATAAATCCAACAAAATATTAAAATTTGTTGGGATAATTTTTTAATAAAAGAAATCGTAAAGCTTCATTGGTCACCATTCAAAATGGCTTATTTAAATGGACAGATATCTCCTATCTGTATAAGTTTGCTAGGCTCATGTTTTAAAGCTATCAGATCTCCCAAATTGATTCAATGTAATCCAATAAGAATTCCAATAGGTTTTTGGTAGAACTTAAAATGCTAAATTCAAAGTTTATATAAATCTGACCATTTATATGTTTTATATAAAAGGGCCAAGAATAACTAAGCCATTCACGAAATAGAAGAATCAAGCGGGAAGACTTGGTCTAACAAATATCAAGAATTATTATGAAACTGAAGTAACAAAGGCAGTGTAGTAAAGGAGAGGACAGATGTAAGCAGCTCAATGAGAAAACATATGTGTACATTTTCGGAAGGGGCACTGTGGAAGCAAGGAGATGACTAGGTTCCCAACAAATGGTGATAAGAACATTGAATACCTGTATAAGAAAAATGAAATTGACACTTATCTTACAACATAGCCAAATTAGTTCCATTGTATTAAAAGAAAAATTGTAATAAAGCCATAAAACTTTCAGAATATAAGATAGAAGCATATCTTCATGGTCTCATAAATTCAAAAAAAGTACTAACCTTTGTTGTGGTAATTTTTTAACTTGTTCAAATTTAAATTTAATTTGTTTAAATTTAAAACAAAGTTTAATTTTAATTTGTTTTTTAAATTTGTTGGGATAATTATTTCTCTTGTAGGTTCCCCTTCCATTTTTAGCTTAATACTTTTATTCCCATTAATGAAAATAGTAATTAGACTTAAGAGAGGAAGTAAAGAAACTATGTGAACTATTGAGAGCTGATTGTCCAATTTGGTATTCATTAAAGTATAAAATGCCATTTCGATATGGTTTAGTTAGGTAGAAATACGAATGAGATAATTTGGGGTTTGTTGGCTGTAAGAATAAAACAGGTTTTATCACTGTTTCCCTTTAAGAGGAAATCTACAAGATAACTCAGGAGAAGACTTTAACTGTGGAGTGCCCAGGTAGCCAGTTTTTCACCTGGTTTAACAAGAAGATGCCAATAGCTCACTCAAATGCTCTTGCTAAAAATATATCAGTAGTTAAAATACGACATGTTATTGCAGTGATTTCTATAATACTGCCTTCATCGGTTACAGTAAAAGTTATTCCAAGAGGGATAAGAAGGAAACCACAATTTATGGACATTGCAACAAGCTGGCATCAGTAATTTCAACCAATGTAATTGGTGGACTGCATGCTGAGAATGTGTAATACTCCACAAATGTAGGGATGCTGCTAGAGAGACAGAGATTAGCTTTTCAGAGTGCGGCTGGGATGAGTTAAGATAGCCGGGGTGCCAGTGTCTGGCCAGCAATGAAATCATAAATCGCAGAGCACTGGTTCCAAACGGTTTTGGCTAGAGAAGACGATGCTGCCTGACCTTCTGGCCCTGACACTTAATTACTCCGAGAGAGTTAGCTCCCGGATTCTCCTTAGGCAGCCAACTTCAGAATGTCAGGCCTGGGCCTGGAGAAATGGTTACCCCAAACCCCTGCTGCTGGTCCATTCTGAGGCGAGGCACAGGCTGGCAGGGAGCCTTCCGGCCACTCCTGTTTCTTGAATAAAGAAGGCATCTGATTGAGGGTGGCACAGTTAAAGGGCGTGTTACACGCCTCCGGAATCGGTGTGACGCCTCGCTAATGCTAGAGCAGAGTGAAGTCAAATAAATAGGTGGAGGAGGTAACAAAAGATGCTGCTTTTGCTCAGGCTTGTTTCAGGGTTTAAGGATCTGGTGTGGAAACTGCCTGCAGAAAAGTTTGGGACCTTTGGCTCAAACATTCGCAATTTCCATTCAGGTAGAAATGGTGATCTACCCCATTATCAAAAACGTATTTATTTTGGCTCTGAAACTTCTTATGTCAAAGCTAAGGAATTTATAATGAGAGAACTACTTTCGTAAGAAAAGACTGGGAAACTCACCTATTTCAAAATCTACCTAAGCCCTGGCTCAGACTCCATCTGGCCAGTTATCAACAGGGCACTAAAAATGCAGGCAGAGGATTTTATTTTCTTTGCTAAGATTGATATACTATTGATAAAACAGACATATTGTTGAAGCTATTTGACAATCAATTCCTATTGGAAGCCTCCTTTCTTTATAACCCTGTAGGAGGTATTGAAAATATTTGAAGCTTGAAGGGTCAGCAAAAAATACACATATAGAAATTTCAACAGCCATAGTTGTAGAAATACTGGCAAACAAATTCTACAAATTGGAGAATTGTACTCATCCACAGATTAAAAATAAATTGACAAGTATAGTTCAGTTGTTAAAAGAGGATAATATCCCAATGCTTGATATGAATAAAACATGTAGGGTGCATGTAGTCAGAGCCAAGCACGAATGCCAGGGTGTTATTGATAACTGAGGGCTGGCTATTGATTGAATCTCCCATCCTTTGCACTCGGAACTTCTCTCTTGCTGTTTGCCATCAATTTCCATATTGGACCTATTTACTTTTTTTTTTCCCCCAGCTGAGGACTCAAAACTAATTTGTGCTTGTATTAAAAAAGCTTCCAGTACTAAAGTTAACTGCAGATGTACAAAAACTCTGTTAATCATTGTGTGTTTTCTTATGGCACATCCCATACAAAGTGTGTTTTGACAGAGGAGATGGTTCTTAGCTTTCAACTCGATATGCATGCTGTGTCTTTTTTTTAATTTAATGAATTTTAGACTTACGGCCATTCTTTGTGTGGCAATTTCTATTGCTCTATAGATTGCTATCTGTCTGGATATTTATTCTTTCCAGCAAGTTTCATCTACTAAATAAAAATCGGCCAATTCCTACCTAAGGTGACTTAGTACCTAAGTAACAGTCCCTGCTAGGAACTAGGCCAGCCATCCACGACCATCTCCAGCCACGATTTCTATGGCACATACTCCATGTGCCAGTCACCGTGTGTCTCCCTGCAGGGACACACACGTGCACTCCAGCATAAACCCTCAGACTTCTGTCCTTCATAAGAGTCACTTGGCTGAGATGATGTCCCGACTTCCAATTTTATCTGTGTCCTCACTCGTGAAACATTTGAGCTGATTTTCCTCTTTCCTTTCTTTTTATAGAAATGGGGTCTCACTAGGTTGCCCAGGCTTGTCTCAAACTTCTGACCTCAAATGATTCTCCAGTCCCAGCCTCTGGAAGCAGGGGGATTACAGGCAGAGCCACTGTGTCTGGCCTGATTGTCCTCTTTGTGGGTTGACCAAGAGGGAAAATAACTGCATCATCCAGCATTTATTCAAACAAGAGGACGTTGACAGCTTGCTACGAGAGGGGCGAGGCGTGTGTCAGACATGGGTGCGATCCCACCAGCTCAGCTTGAGCCCTCCTCTGTCTCTGGCTCTGCAGCTGTCCTCAGTTCGGCACCCAGCTGAGAGTCGAATCCGATCCAGGGAAGCTCTGACCTGCTGGTGAGGCGAGGTGCGGAGGGAGTCCCTGACTTTGGCCACACGCACTCGTTTGTTTACTCAGAGGCAAAGGCAGTTTTCTGTTTCTATAGTCATGGCACCTGCAGTCCCCACAGCTCATGCACTGTGGAGCCAAGCTACGCCGCTAAAACGTTTAACTTCAGAGCCCTGGCTGCCTCACAACTCTGCCTTCGCTATTCCTCTGAGGCCTCAGAAGGATTTTTGGTATTCAAACGTTTTTCACTGTGGAGTCTTGGTCCAAAGGAAATATCTGGCAGAGAAGGGATAAAATCCAGCCTTTTCGGTTGCATCTTGAATACTTGAAGCCTGGCTCTCTCGGCATCTCTATTTGTCTTGCCCCAGGGAGTTTTCTGGGTAGACCTGAGTGTGGCTGCAGAGTGCGGTGCTCATCTGTAGGAGGTGCTACTGGCTTCATAAACATGAGAACTGGACTTGGAAGTACTGTGTCCAGCCCAGTCAACTACAGCAGAGGGCCTGTGTGGACTAGAGCTTCCAGAACACTCTTTTGACTATGCAAGGGTCATAGATGGAGCTTTCTCGGAAATATGTTAACTCTAGGTTACACCTTCTCAGTGTTTAGCAGAAAGGAGTCAGGTCTCAGGAGGTCAAGGGCGTGGGGCAGAGAGCTGCAGGAGGGCCTGGGGAAGAGCTGCGAGTCTGTCTTGTGTTGGAGGAAGGAACCACTAGAGACATCGCAAAGCAGCTCTCTCTCTTCCACGCTTTAGCCATGCAACCCTTCTCTAGGTGCTTGGGCTGGCAAGGGGTAGCTTGCCATTCTTTGATCCTTTTATAATCACAATTCCAGCCCACAGAAAGAGCTAGGAAAACCTCAGCTCCCCAAGGCCCAAAGGTGGTCAAGAAGGAATGATGAAGAGCTTTAATTTTTAAAAATAATGATATGATCTTTCCGCTTTAATAAACTGAGAATTTTGTGAAGTTCTAAAACAAAAAGAAACAACAAATAATTATTTTGTCTCTTTCACCCCTCCTCGAATGAAAAAGAAATTCTTTAAAAATGAGCCGTTTCCCCATCAGTTTTGTTTCTGGGTCCCTACGATGTCAATCTTCCCACACACCCATGAGTGGTGTTGAATAGCAGTAAGTCTTAGGATCTGAAATTCTCTAGTTTCTAATGTATTCACATGACATCAATCTGTTAAACAGATGATATTTAACTTATTTAAATGTTTGATTTTTTTCATTTTTAAAAGTCATTTAAAGCTAGTCTTGAATAGCTAGAATTCATTCCGGATTTTCTTCAAATCTTTCTGGATTTAATAGCACAATTTGTATTTCATGCCAGCCCACCCAAGGTGTTAGCAGAGATGGAATCTCTGATACAGTGTAGGTTTTAATGGCCTGTTACATTATCCTTTTCTATTAGACTCTATAAATATTGCAATGCATTCCCAAATAGAACACCAGTTGAATGAAACCATGGGTTTGACTTAATATTATATTATTTCTTAAGAAATAATAATGTGAAAAATACAAAATAAATGCAATTAAGACTTCAAATACCTTTTATATGACAGCCAAGCAAAACTTAATTAAAGTTAATCATAAAAGCTTAAAATACCATCTATTTTATGTGATCATTTTGGTACAGTATGTGTCAGGGACCTATCTATAAGCCAATTGTCTTTTACTGCCGAATTATATAGCTTGAAAAGCAATAGTGTGAGAATAAAATATTTAAAAAGAAGTGGAACAGGCATAAGTGTTATTTGACTTGAAGCTTGGATGCTGCCTTCACAAAGATTTGCTTTTTATATGGTATTAATCAGTTACTATAAAGGCAGAGTGGTTAATAAAGTCTTCTAATCCATTCTGCCAAAATCGGAGCTTGGTTTTTGCAAAAATACCAGTGACATTTTGGTTGGACTGGGATATAAGATGACTGGAGGATTAACTGCACATACCGTTGAGAAAGGCATCATCTATGGCCTTTACTTTAAGTTAACAGGAGTTTTAGTGCCTTTTTGGGAACCTCTTTCCAGGTATTTCATGGTCAATCTTTAAGTTAACACTGTCCTCTCATGCTGCAAATACTTTGGATGCAAATTAACCATTTAGTTGTGTATTAATTAATTTTGCTCTAATGTAAGTCTATTTAATTTGATCCTCTCTTCTTGCTGTCTGGCCACAGAATGAGAAACACTCTGGGGAGGAAGAGACAATCACGCCTCCTCTGCCCAGGACTTCAGCTAGGGAGCTCCAACCCCGAGCGTACACTGTCAGTGTAGCTGGAGAGGGCAGTGAAGGTGAGACCACCTTACAGGAAGCCCAATTCTAAGAACTGAACAGAAATTTGAAAATAACTCTCCTGATTTTATGTTACTTTTTGAAGAACTGTCCCTGAAACTGCGATCATGTATTCCCACAACATCCGAGCATATTGTGATACCTAAAAACAAAACATTTGTTATCTTGTATGCCAGATTTTATACTTTAAAATCTGATATTCAAAAGAGTTTTTTCTGAAGAAACTTCCCAACACAGCGAAAACAATAACTCAACAGCACACACACAGAGAAACAAAAGAAATTGCAGACTATCAGAGGGATTTGCTTTTACTAGCATAGAAGCGAGAAAAATAGGGAGTAGAAATTACTAAATTTTTACTCTACCTAATTTAGTTCTTATAAATAATTTCTTTCCACCAAAAAAGAAGAATGCAATGAAAGTTTTCCAACTCATTCTTTTGTTCCAGAGATTTCTTGCTATGACAATGTTAGCTCTCATCTGATTTAGTGTCTGGGTGGTGATGTTCTCTGGTAGAAAAAGAAATCCCTTGACAAGCCCAGGCAGTCTTGGCCCCTGGAGGTCTTCCAATAATTAGAGTCAAGCAAATCCTGGGAGGAAACCAGTAAGTCTGAGAAGCATTCCTCCTGTCTCTCTGTCGTTCTCTGTGCACTTGGAATTATTCTGATAAAGCCACTCTGTGTCTCATGAACTCAGCTTGCTAAGCTGTTGAAACTAAGGTAGAGATAATTGACGGGAGATGAAAGAGGCTGGATGCACTGGGGGTGTGAGCAGTTCTGAGCTGCGAGCTGCAGAACCCTGTGAGTACAGACAGGCAGCGTAAACACAGTGATTACGGGCCGGCTCTTTCAGGTGAGTAAACTATGTGGGAGTGAATTCCAGGCTGCTTTTCCTTTGCAGAAACAACAGTTTCGGGTTCCTGCTGTTTGATTTGATTCATTTCTACTGTAAGGCTCTAGCGGTATAAGATGGCATGAAAGCACCCATTTTGCAATGTGCTGGGATGACATCCTGCAGCCGAAGAGCCTGGCCAGTCTGCTCAGTCTCTGAGCATGATCACAGAGAATTCAGCAGTGCTGTAGAGTAACTGCTCTTAAATGAGGAACGCCGTCAATAAAATGGATCCTTCCAGAAACCCAGAGGCAGATTGGTTGTACGTTGAACACACTTGCAGAGTCACTGCCTATTTACTATCCCAAGACGGATGGCCAACACATTAAACCTAGAGAGCCATCTAAATTTGATGACTCTCTAGTTAGGGAACTTCTGATCCCAGTAATTTCAAGACCTGCATAATGGTGGAATCCACCTCTCCTAATCTGTCTTCGTATTCCCTCTTCCAAAGGGAACCTCCACCCTTGTGAGGCCAGCCTTTTGCCCTCTAGAATTATACCTGACTTTAGGTCTTCACTCATATATGACATGTATTCCCCATCAAGGGTTTTATTTATTTTTACTATTTAGCTATTTCCTAGGATTAAGGTGGTGATTTACCTTATATTAAGCTGTGAAAGTTCTTCTTATTTTAGTCGACACATTAAACCTAGAGAGGCATCTAAATTTTATGACTCTCTAATTAGAAATGGATTCCTAGAATATTTTTCTAAGCCATCTGAAGGCATGGTATCCCACTAACCCTAACACAATGGGACACATAGAGAATTGAGCAGAGTAGATTGGAGGTTACCTTGGATTTTTTAAAGCCCTGGATCTCTCTGGGGAGGACTGATAGATGTCCCTAGGAGTTCCTACGTATAATGCTCTCAGAACAGTGTCTGTGGCCTAGTAAACACCCACTGTTAGCCTTTATCTTTTTTTACTTTTCACCGTTTGGCAGAAAAGACAAAGCTGGATATCTTTTTGAGTCTTTCAAATAATCAGTGAGAAGCAGAGGGATGAGAAGATTCCCACTGCTAACTGAGGTGCTAAGTGAGAAGATAACGCCACCTCACCGGACCATAGGCCACTGCCCTCTAAATTCAGTTGATCCACGGATTAGAGAGAAAGGAGATGAACAGGCTCCTCCCCACTTTCTAAGAGCCTAGTCTGGCCACATTTCCAGCTGTAAGCAAGTGGTGGATGTGCCCAGCCTTTGTGTGCTGATGTTGCTTTCCATGCGCTGAGATTCAGAGATGGGAGGGCACCCCCTTCCACGGTCAATTTCTAGGGAAGGGCAGGATTGAGATTTTCTTTTCTGCCAATGGTGAGACCAAGGTTAACTGGAAAAATGATCCAGGATGCACAAAGAATTGAAAACACACCAAAAAAAGATGTCGAGCAGTGCTTTCATGTAAACCCTGATTTACTTCAGACACTCATCTGAAGCGTTGGGTGTACACGATTTGTGGAACTTTTTAATGGCAACAGAGTCATTGTCAAATTTCGTTGGGCCAGTGAAATACAAATAGGCCTCGCCTACACGTCCTCTTGAGGAGATTTCAAGCCTCTAGTCAAAGGAAGGCTCCCTCAGATTTCCCTGCAGGCTCCCCTCATCACTGGATATAATGACTCTGACTTGGCACAGTCTGGTTCCTTGTACATGTTGGCATTCCAGCTCAATGTCTGTTAGAACCACGCACAACATCTCTCGTGCGCTCTGTCCACTGCCTCTGCAAGCCTTCCTGGAAGAGTCTGCCCACATCACATGTTCTGATGCTCTGGAAAGCCTAAAAACCGCTATACAACAACACAAAAGCAAACATAAACTCACAATACCATGCGCATTAGTCCATTCTCACACTGCTGTAAAGAAATACCAGAGACTGGGTAATTCATTTCAAAAAGAGAATTAATTGGCTCACAGTTCTTCTGCAGGCTGTACAGGAAGTCTAGCAGCTTCTGCTTCTGGAGAGGCCTCAGGAAGCTTCCAGTCAAGGTCAAAGGCAAAGGGGGAGTGAGCTTCCCCCCATAATGTTCTCATGGTAGTGAATAAGTCTCGCAAGACCTGATGGTTTTATAAGTGGTTTCCCCTTTCACTTGGCTCTCATTCTGTCTTGCCTGTCGCCATGTAAGTTGTGCTTTTAGCCTTTTGCTGTGATTGTGAGGCCTCCTCAACCATGTGTAACTGTGAGTCTATTAATCCACTTTTTCTTTATAAATTACCACGTCCCAGATGGGGTTAAAGTCCCCACACAGAGTCCTCATTGGGGCACTGCCTAGTGGAGCTGTGAGAAAAGGACCATCCTCCAGACCTCAGAATGGTACATCCACCGATAGCTTGCACTGTGCACCTGGAAAAGCTGCAAGCACTCAATTCTATCCTGTGAAAGCAGCCAGAAAGGGGCTATGCCCTGCAAAGCCTCAGGGGCAGAGCTGCCCAAGACCATGGGAACCTATCTCTTGCATCACTGTGACCTGGATGTAAGACATGGAGTCAAAGGAGACTCCTACAACTTTATACTTTATTCTATTTAGAAAATAGAAGTATTGATGCCCACTGAGGTTAGCTAGAATATCAGACTTTTCTCTCCTTCCTTCCTTCCTCCCTCCCTCCTTTCTTTCTTTCTTTCTTTCTTCCTTTCTTTCTTTCTTTCTTTCTTTCTTTCTCTTTCTCTTTCTTTTTCTTTTTCTTTCTTTCTTTCATTTGTTCATTCTGATGGAGTCTTGCTCTGTCACCCCAGCTACAGTGCAGTGATGCAACATCAATTAACTGCAAACTCTACCTCCTGGGTTCAAGCGATTCCCCTGTATCAGACTCCCAAGTAGCTGAGATTACAGGCACTCGACCACACCTAGTTAATTTTTTTGTATTTAGTATAGACGGAGTTTCACCATGTTGGTCAGGCTGGTCTCGAACTTCTGACCTCAGGTGAGCCACCTGCCTCAGCTTCCCAAAGAGCTGAGATTACAGGTGTGTGCCACCATGCCTGGTCCAGGCTATGCCCTAAGTGGTGGAGTTCTAGGTGGAAGCTCTCCTCTCTGCGAAGGTGCCACCTTCACTTCACTTGCTTTTGTTCAAGAAGAATGGTCAGAAAAGAGAAGGGTAGGCAGGACCAGAAATGGGGGACCAGGAACGTCTACAATCTAATCTGCCATATTAAAAATAGCATTCAGAGTTTGAGGACCTGGCTGTATATGCAATTTTCATAAAAATAACTTTTCTTCAGTTTTGCATATCTAAAAAAATGAAGATAAAATGTTAATTAACTAATTTTCCAGGGTTATTTTGAAGATCAAATGCATTGGTCTAGTTGAGTAATCTATAGACACTATTTATATGCAAGATATAATCTTTCTGTTTCTGGTTAAGCCCCCAGGGACTGTTTGTGGGATTCCAGAAGGTGGAAGGAAATGCTTTCCCCCTTCAAATCCAGTAAGGCATATTGCTAAATTGTCAGCGTGCTTAAAAATAATAGAGACGCATTCAGGTTTCCAATGCTTTTTAAAATCTGAAATATAAATCTTCCTTAGAGAAAGTTACTGTTCCAATTAAGAAATTTATTCATATACGTATTTATGTAAAACACATGCATTAGACAAAAGTTTTGTTTGTCTCAGGATTTTAGAAAATTCTCACAATTCATAAGTTAGGATAAGAAAAAAAAACTAATTTCTGATTTCTCTCGACCTTTTCCACTAATAGCCATTTACCATGACTACTTAGCAAGCACTTTTGACATCTCTGCTTCTGGTGTCCAATGTTGCCTTTGTCCGGTACTCCCAGAGTGTCTGAATTGGCATCAGGTCCCCGTCCTGACCTGGGACACTCTTACGCTCTTAGGTTTTCTAAGTTCCTTGAGGGCTGGGCTTGCATCACACATCCACATCTAGCAATGCCCTTGGCTCTTTACAGTCAGGTACTGAAAGTGTATTTGCTGAACTGCATTGAAGTGTTGAACTGGTCAGTCAGTCCATCCACTGTGTGAAGCTACAGAGTGATGGCCCGCAAGGCCATCGCGGAAATGGGCAGCGATAGATTCATCATGAGACCATTCTGCCGCCTTGTGCATACATCCACCTCAACGTGCCTACACTTAATGGATGGCCCCATCTGCTCTTAGCCAAGACCATCCGCCTTTGAGCTGAGACAAATTCAGACACTCAATCCCATGGAAGGACAATCAAAAAAACAAGATGAGAAAGATGTCACAATTTACAACCTGCTGAGGCACTGCTGGGCTTCCTGCCTAATTTCCCCAAGCTCTCCCTGTAGATTCTAGGAACGTAGAAGAAAAAGATATTTGCAAGGCAGGCTTAGCTAGCATTCCACAAATAGGTAATAGAATGAGTGTTCATGTTGACACCTGTAGTGTCTTACTTGAATTTTTCCACATTTATATTTCATATGGTAAAGCATTTTAGCCCTAGGGAGACAGTCAGAACTTATCTGTCCTGAGGCATTGATATGTTGACTTTCACTGCATCAAAAACTTTCTTCATGTGATTTCTAGGGACATCTAAAACCAGCAGCTGAGGATGACATGGATATTTATTTTGCTTATGGACACAGGATGTAGATTTAGTAATTCCATGGCAACAGGTATTGCAAAGGTGCTTTTCCTCGGGAGTTTTCCTTTTGGCTGTTTTGCTCTTGGAAATATCAAACATCTGCCCAGGGCAAATAGCTAAATAGCTGCAATTTTCTAGCTCCTTCCTATTTTTGGCTTTCGGTGCCAGAGGCATTTGAACACCCATGTTGGAGGCTGGGTTCTAATGGAGACTAGGGAACTGAAGAGAGCCAAGCTGTTTTAGATCAATTGCTCCCCATGCTTAAAGGGCTAGTAAAAACAGGTTATAATGTTTACATGACTTTTTATGGGTCAGAGTTTATTACAGTTCTATTCTATGGCCTACAGCAGAGGAACATTTTACAAGATTTTGCTGCATTTGACAGTTCTGTTTCAGTGCATCTGGTAGTGGAAGTATTTTTTTTTTCCTTTCTTTTATTCTCTCTTTTTCTTTTTGTTTTATTCTTCCCCTTCTGAAAACAAAGTGAGCTCTTAAGGCTCCCTGGTTGCAAGCAATGTTTCTTTTCCTTGGAAAACTATAAACCTGTGTAGACCCAAGATTCTGTAGAAGGTTCTGAGAAACCTTACAATTTCAAATAGCTTTCAGTCTTCCTTTGGAGGTTCACATACATACTAAACAGAAGGATATTTTCCCGAGATGTTTGCATTTGCATAAACATCTTGCGATTTTTCTTTTCTGTGTATTAGTCAGCAGAGTGTGGTGAACTGGGCAGTGGATATGGGAGACTTGCAAGCTGACATTTTTATCAATGTTCCACTATTTCTTTATTACTTCAGGCAGACTTAACCTTTCTGAGTTTGGGGTTAATGACATTTACCAAATCATTGTAAGGGTTAAAAAATGAAATTATGCATTAGTCAGGCATACAATGGTGGTCATTTTATTTATTGTTTTATTAATAACTATTGTGGAAGACCAACTATGTGTTGGACATTGTGACTCGCCTTAAAGACACAGCAAGTGAACTAGAGTCATGGTTCCTGCTCTAGAATTCTACTGGGAAAGAGACAGAAGACACATGACTGATGTTAGACAGAATTAAGTATGGTGAAGAAAAATAAATCAGAGTGAGAAGAAAGGAGTGCTGTTTCATATGGACCGGTCAAGAAAAACCCTGTAAGAAATCACAATGGAACAGAAGACTAAATCTAATAGCTGATTATATTAATCCTTGAAGTTGAGGCAGCATAAACAGGAAATGCAAGGGCCCTGAGGCAGGAGAAAGAGTGATTTGTTATGGACCAGCATGGAAGTCCACCTGCTAGGACTCTAGAGAGAGAGGCAGGAGATGAAACTAAAGAGAGCTGGGCCAGATCAAACAGGGCTTTTGGGAACTTGGTGAAGACTCAGTATTTAGTCTGAGAGCAATAAGGAGCCATTGGAAGGTTTGAGCAAAGTTAAGCCATAATCTAGTTCCACATTGGAAGTATCATATTTGGCTTCCATTTAGAGAACAGACTGTAAGGGAGAAAGGGAAGGAACCGGGAAGAAATCCTCCTCTTACGTAGCCAGGGGCAGCACAAACCCTGGCAGCCTCTCTCTCTGGAAGTTAATATTTTATGTGTTGAATGGGTATCTCACTTTTATTAATATGCAACTTAGTGAGTATCTTGAGATCATATTAAGTTCATTTATGTCTGTCTTCATCTTTTGCCTGTTATCAGCTTTATCTTAAATGTTTAAAATGAGAGCACTTCCTCGTAAGTGATGTTTGATCTTAGCTGCTTGTGTCAGAAGATCAGCTATTGGTGGCTCTCTTCCTTGAGTACTGTGGTTTTTAAAAGTCCAAACTATTCAGTCCAGCTTGGTTATAACGATGGTGACCAGGAGTGAGTCAGTCTAGAGATGCTTTTGGCTCATGGAATTATGAGTTCAATCAGGGTATTTGGCTCCTGGAGAACCTCATTCACAGATCGAATTCAGCCACCCAAAGTCCACCAAGAACTGTAACAGGAGGAAAATGTGAGCTCCCCAGCAGGGTGGTTCTCAGTCCGTCTGTGGGTCAAGTTTATCTACAGAGTCTTTAAAAAATATAGAGGCCAGAGTGCCGGTCACAGGTCTATATAGGCAACTGCACTGATGAGCTGGCTATTAGCAAAGAATGCTGTTAGCAAAGAACGCTCTGCACTTTTGTGGGAGGAAGGAGAAGGAGGAGATGAGGTGTTTCAGTGACACAGATACTCTGGAGCAATTGAATGTATTTATCTTTTCTCCCATCCTTATAACCCAACACCTAAAGTAACTGTTTTCATCTTGTGAATCACACAGAACAATCTTCAGAGTTGTCCTTACTTGCAGGCAAACGAGAGAGCTGTCTGTGGGGCGAGACTTGAAGGGACTGAGGCTTCAGTCCTCAGGTCCATGCTGCCAATCATGCCTGAAATTCCATTACAAGAGATGAACGTTTTACGCGTTTGACCCCTATAAAAATGCAAACGCTGCTGGGAGGGATCGTAAATCATTAATACCACTCTGAGAGTTTATCAGATCACTCCTTGCTATGTTGTAGGAGAGAGAAGGGCTGGGAATGAGTAAAGAATGCTTACCTGGTGTTGGGTGTGACCGGGAAATTGAGAACTGAGAGCAACATTCATATTGGATCTTTTGGGGACACTGCAGTCAGGCCAGTGAAAGTTTAAAGTGAAAAACCTCACTTGTTATATACTTCGCATGGGGAAAGCTAGTAGTAGCCGCTAACACTGTGATAACACCCAAATAATTGTTCTATAGTTTCCACTTATGCAGTGGTAATTAAAATCATTTATGCGATTGGCTTCAGAGAGGTTGTCGGAGAGGTGGGTTTACACTCCAGGTTGCTCTAATTCAGCTGTTTGAAATAGCAGGCCACCACATCTGTTAAAAAATATATATGTGTTCTCCTGAATTTTTATGAGTTGGACTCATCACATCTCTGCCTTTGGCTTAAGAAAATAGTAAAAGCCAGAATATATAACTGGTTTCCATCCCCAAGAGTGGGTACACATATCATATTATGTGATCCTTGGAAAACGTCCCTTCCTCTGCAAAACCTAGCCACACTTGGATGTTTTCTTATGCTCAAATTGATTCTTCTTGCCAACTGTTGGCCTCACTCTCACAGTACAGGTGGTCAAATCAAAATCAGGAATGAACACATGGCACATTTCTTTTGACCTTATCGTATGCAATACTAAAAGATAGCCTTTGTGTATTTACTCTCCATCCAGGCCACACACACATACCAAGCAATGTATTCTTTGTTTAAGTATATAGGACATGCTTAAAATGTTCACTTGGATTTTATATGGAATATTAGTTTTTCTTGGAACTTCTGGCCAATGGCACATTTTTGGGGAAATTCTCAAACCTACAGAATTCAAAGTTGGCTGTCATACCTGCAGTTGTCCAGATAAAAACAAATGATCCAAGATTCCCAGAGCAACTATCATGGAGTCATGACACAGAAATGAAGATTACTTTGTGAGTAAATCACCTTGTTCAATTTTGTCTCCTCTTCAGGTTACAGCTCAATGCTTGTGCTTACACACCCCTCAAAAATGTGTGCTAAATGAATGAACCAAATAGAGTGCGTGTTAGGGAATAATGACTAGGATGCTGTGTGGGTATCAGCTAATAACACTGACGAGGGGAGGGCATGTCCTGCCTAAGCAATAATTTGGGTAAATATAATCATTGTCTTGATTGCTTTGAAAGCATTTTAGTGGAAGTGCACTTTTCTCTAAAGATATGGGACCAGAGACAAAAGTTTGATCAGTTTTCAAGTATGTAATTATGACATTTACACCTGTTGGAATTATAGAAGTGTCAAAAAGCTTTGCTGTAAAGGTTGCTAGCTCCTTATTATAAAAAATGTTCCATAAGAGGTTAGATGGTGATTCTTCAGGTTTTTGGGAAAGAGTCTCTAAACTGAGAGAATGATTGATAATGATTGTTAGAATCTACTTCAATTCTATTATTACATGATATATCTGACCCCATATATTAATGTATTAGCATCTCATTTTCTTCACATATGGCTGTTTCTAGCCAATATATTTTCATTCTTCACATAATGCCCTTAACCATGTGGTTATGTTTTGCTGTCTTTTGATAGATTGTTTATCCATTAAATAAGATTTCAGTTTTCTCATTTGGCTTGTGAGAGCCATCTCATAATGTTAAGGTCATGCTTTGTGAAATACTTAGTATTCTTGTATGAGAAGTGCAAGTGAAGGCTTGGACAGACCAAATGCTCTGAGTTTTATGTGAAATTATCAGTGGGTTTCCTATTTATCACAGCTGAACTGGAACAGTTAAGGCACTACAGATGTCTTTATTTCAACTATTTCTGACAAGACAAACATTGAAGAATCAACTTCCTCCTTAAAATATAATATTGAATTTAGAATTCCTTATTATAGCTAAAAGTAAAAAAAAATGCACTATTCATAATATGCAAAATGCAAACAATCTGTAATTTAATCAGTTATATATTTTTGTTCTCAGGATACATGGGAATAATACATGGTAAGATGCTGTCCTCAAGAAGTTTAGTTTCTGTTGGGGGAAAGAGAGACAGTAAATGCAGAAATGATTACTGCACAGGATGGAATATGTTAAGTGATAGAGGTGGCACCATTTAGTTGATATTTCAGTTCCAAAAAGGGAGTTGCTCAAGACTGGAAGCTTAGTGGAAAAGGTGGCTTCGAGAGAGGCTTGGAGGGAATGCAGAATGCGGATATGCAGTTGAGAAGGAAGGGCTTTAAACCAGCCATGGCAGGAAAACAACGGAAGAAATTGCGTCTTCCAATCCGTGAAGGGAAGTCATGGGAAGCAGTCTACAGATCCAGCTGGTGCAAGGCCTGAGAGGCTGTGGTAATGAACTTGGGCCATGTGTCAGCATATGGATGAGTCACTGAATGCTTACGCAGGTGAATGCACAGAGATTCCATTATTTGAAGATGACCTGGAAGAGATGGGTAGGATTGATTACAGCAGGAAAGGAATGGAGTTAGTGAGACGGTCTAGGGAACACTCTCATCATTGAGCCAAAAGATAGCATGCACCAGGGGCCCGAAAGAAGAAAGTGCTGTGCAGACAGGGAGAAGATGAATAAGAGATACAACGAAATCACAATTCAAGTTGACTAGGTGTTCAGCTCGAGTTTGGGAAAGATGTGATAAAAACTTCAGAGAGAAAAGCAGATTTGGAGAAGAACTTGAGTTTCTCTGTGACCACGCTGAGACAGAGATGCGGCCGTAGGAGACGTGCTTACATGTCACCAGGTGGCTGGGAAGGTGGACCAAATGTTAGAAAGTGGTTTGGGGATCTGTAGACCCAAATTTGGGAGTGATCTACAAACAAGTCTCAGTGAAAGAATGAGATAACTAAGGGAGGAGCACTTAATGTATATTTTATGAATTATTTAAGCTTTAAAAAATATAAACACATGTTGATTTTCAAAGTTTATTTATTTTCTTAAAAGAATGAGATAGATTTTGTGATTGGGGCATATCTTCTGGGCATATTCCTGTAACAGAGAATTGGTTTTAAGAGAAAGAAAGATTTCCTGTATTAACTTGTCTTTATGTCCTGTTTGATTTTGCAAGGAGATGAACATGAAGCAAGGTCTTTAACAAAATATTGATGCTGTTTACTATCACTTTGATAAACTTCTAATATTTTTCAGCCAAAAACTGATAAACTTTTTAATGAATTGCAATATGATATAACATTTTATTGAGATTCAAGAAGCTCCCTTTTTAACTGCATTTAAGAATGACAATTTCTTCAGCCTTCTCACAGGGACAATTAGCAGGAAAGGAGATACTAATTTGTGTTCAGCCCTCCATAACTGCAATAAACCAAGAATTCCATGGTCTTTCCTCCAATGATAATAACCGTTGTCTACATTTGATTTCCCTGCAGTTATTAATCTCTTTATTCACTCTGTTCTCATTGATACAATGTCCTGAGAAAGCAGGAAGATAAGTGTTTTTATAATGTATGTGGCATAAGTCCCGCAAACCAGAACAATTTCATGAGATTGTGAGTTCCTGAGCAATGAATCTCAAATACTATATATCGTAGAAGAAAAGTGAACCACCATATCCCTTTTTGGACAACTGTACATTTTCAACACTTTTTCTGCACAGTATCACCTCAAAGGGCTACTCTAATTAGTCAAAGAATCTTTCCTGCCGGGTGTGACATTTTTGCAGACATGATGTCACCTTCCAAAATTTCTTGGCTCACTGAAGGAAATATGAAACGTGTTGACGTTATGCTGAAGATTAATTGGGTTCTAATTTTTAATTTTGGAAATCTTCTTGGTCCTTTTGAGTGACAGCTGAGATCAAACTTGTGAACATATTGAAATAAATTACCTAAGGGGATACTATCCCTGGGGAACTTATAATCTTCATGGGGATGTCGTACAAGTATGAGAAGATTCGGGGACTTCATATGGCAGACATGCTGAGCTTTGTGTCAGGTTTCACTAGAAGAAGAGATTAAATGAAATGTAGATAAAACTAAACTAAATTATTCCACTATTTTAGATTCTGGGCATTTGTTACTGAATTTTTCAGACTATCTCAAATTTCTGGAAGGCTTTTGAAGATTATCTGGCTTTGTGATTTATCATTACTTTTCAAAATTGTAAGGTTTTTTTTTAAACTTTAATCCAAAATAAGATGGTAGAAACTTTCTATTTTTAAATAATTCATTAATTATGTATTAATCCAGTAATATTAGTGTATGTATTTTGAAATTAAGTCATATAATTTTAACTGAAATTGATTTCAGTATTTTTTAAATGTACATCTAGGTACAATTCACAAAATATGTATAAATCAATTTCTTAGCTTGGGATTGAAAACTAATGCTACCTTAATATCACTTATGCTTAATACCACTTTAGCAACATAAATATAGTGTTGAATTTATTTCATCCATAGGAAACAAAACAGACCGTGCTTTAATAAAAGCTTGCACCCTCACATATATTGTAAAACATAATCTTATGTTATTGTTGAGAATAGGATCTCTTTACCTAATTATAACAATAACTTTTAGGAGTTGAAATAAACTTGCTCCTATATCTAGTGGTAAGTAGAGCTAAGAGTATTTTTAAAACCATGAAGAAAAAAAGGCTGAATAGCTTTAAAAAGGTAGTGGCATCTTGAGATCAAGTAGAGTAGACTCCAGTGTTTAGAAGTTCTAGAGAAGATCAGATTTAGAGACTGAAGGTGAGTGCCAAAGAAATCTTACTAATTAGGAGGCTAAAATGTCCAGGTGCGTTCTGTAACCAGGGTCATAGACATGCAGCCACGCTCTGGAAGCGGGAAGGGGCTTGAAGGGAAAGCTGTTGTGTCAGAATGGGGGCATGCTTAAACTGGCTTAAGAGCAGCGCACCCAGCAATGCAGGGTGTGGGGTTTTAAAATCTCTTTGTCTAAGCTCTCAGAGCATGGTTAGGGGGGCGGGTGTGGAGGAAGAACCCACCAATGCCAAAAGAAAAGATACCAATGCCAGAATCCCGGCAGATTTTAAAACTACCTTGACCAGGGCTAGAAAATCTGATGCCTGAGAAGGTCATGAAGTGAACCACTGCATGAAGCAAGCAGGTGTAAGGTGAGCTGCTTCTGCTGCAAGTAGGAATGACACCGGCTCCTTACCCTGCAGGACAGGCATGCAATGGACACTGCCAGAACTCGTAGGGGAGACAACGTCCAGGGACAGCAGGGCCAGACCTTGGGAGACCTTGGACATGAAATAAGGAGTATGAATTCAATGTCGATGGAGAGCCTTTGGATGCTTAAACATTTGGTGATGCAATCTGGTTTGCACTTTGAAAGAATGACTATGACTTCCAGGTAGAGAATGGAAGGGAGGGTGTTGAGAGTGGAATTGTTTAAGCCACTTAGGAGGCCTGGACCGCTCCAGGTGTGACATGATGCTAGGTGGGAGTAAGAGGTGGTGTTGGATGGGAGGAGAGGACACACCAGATCCAAGTTGTTTGTATTCTGGAGGCGATGTCAGCAGGACCCGCTGAAGGAGGAGGTGGAGGTTGGGGGAGAGAAAGAAGTCCACCATGAATTCTGGTCTCTACTTGGAGCAAAAGGACAGATGCTGAATGCAGACCTCATTTATAGGTGCTGCAATCTCATCGTTGTTTTAGGCCATCTGAACTTATCAAATAATCTTCTTGTTAGCGTATTTCTGTGAAAACCTCAAGCAACCATTACCCTTTCCCCTTACCACCGACAAATGTTGCCTCACTGAGAACCTAGATACATTTTTTAATAAATATTTGTTCAGGAATGAGTAGGCATTTTATCCCAGTGTCCCAAGTTTCTGTGGAATATTTTGACAGGTTTCATTCAAAGCATACTTTATTTTAATAATGAAGATGGCACAAGACATGAAATGATAAATAAACAACGAGGTGTTTTGAAGGTCTTGGTGCACATGTGCTGAAGGCAGTGTTAAGACAGACGTAATCATGCTATCTGTGCATACGCCTGCATCCTAAAGCAAACCTGAAATGTCCTGAAGAAAAGTTGACAGCAATGAAGAAATCTCACTATAGAATATAAGCTGTGTCCTAGTACTGAGTATATATCCAAAGGATTACAAATCATTCTACTGTAAAGACATATGCACACATATGTTCACTGCAGCACTATTCACACTAGCAAAGACTTGGAATCAATCCAAATACCCATCAATGATAGCCTGGATAAAGAAAATGTGGCACATAAATATCATAGAATACTATGCAGCCATAGAAATGAATGAGTTCATGTCCTTTGCAGGAACATGTATGAAGCTGGAAATCATCATCCTCAGCAAACTAACACAAGAACAGAAAACCAAACACTGCATGTTCTCAGTCATAAGTGGGAGTTGAACAATGAGAACACATGGGCACAGGGAGGGTAACATCACACACTGGGGCCTGTCAGGGGGTGGGAGGCAAGAGGAGGGAGAGCATTAGGACAAATACCTAATGCATGTGGAGCTTAAAACCTAGATGACGGGTTGATGGGTGCAGCAAACCACCATGGCACATGTATACCTATGTAACAAACCTGCACGGTCAGCACATGTATCCCTGAACTTAAAGTAAAATAAAATTTAAAAAAAGAATATAAACTGGGTAGTAAGTTCAGTGATAGAAGTTTTCATGGACTGTAAAACCACTCCACCTGGACACATGCAGAGATTCCTCTGCTGCCTTGCAGAACACTTTGAATCAGGAGCACACGTGGTTTCCAGTCCTAATTTTGCCACTGATTATCCCTGTGGCTGCAGGAAAATCATTCATTTTTCTGAGTCTCAGTTTCTTTATTTGTAAAAGGTAGATGATAATAATACCTAGTTCTCAAGATTGCCGTGACATTTAAAAGTATTCGATTTGAAGTGCCTACCACACCGATTTTGCCAAAAGTAATTTCTTTTTATTAAAAATTTTAATAAGATTATTCATTCATTTATTGCCTTATTCACAGACCTAGTTGAGGCTCATTAGCGGTTACTACAGACGAGTATAGCCTCAGCAGATAGAAGGATGAGTGAAACTCATCCTTTAGGCAGGCCTTGGCCTAAAATTATAAAATAAATTCAAAACTTCCTGTGTACTAGTGCTATTGGAACTAAAATTAGAAAGAAATATTATCTGGGAAGGCATGAGAAGGGACTGAAATTTCGTTAGAGCTTTATTCAAGCACAGAAAGTTATAGAAAGGTAAATTGTAAACTGGAGGCAGGAAATGAAGCAAATGAAGGTATACAGTTGCATTGCACGTGCAGGAAATGGTGAGTGGTCTAGTGTAGGTACCATGTGGGGTGT
>PVKP010016612.1:0-48037 GCA_004027715.1 Plecturocebus donacophilus
CTCTGCAGCCAAGGCAGACCCACAGATGGAGCAGATATTTCCGTTTGTCAGGGGAGAGTCTGGGCCTCCTTCCTGGCAGAGGCTGCTGGGAGCTGAAGTTGGGGTTGGCTGGGGCTCAGCCCACCTCCTGCGCTGCTGAGGAGGCAGCAGTTTCCTCTGTCACTGACTCCTGCTGGAGCCTTGGCTTTGTGGCGATTGCAGCAGGACTCAGCCCATGAGGTGAAGAGCCCAGAGGCCTGGCCTTCTTGTCCTGAGCCTGGTCTCACTTCTGGGGACCCTCTCCTATGGTGGAGAAAACCATAATGTCAGCCTGGAAGGGACTTCTGATTTAGCCACTTGATGGCTGCCATTTTGTAGAGAAGGGCTCTGGGGTTCAGAGTGAATACATTCTAGAAACGGGACTGGAAACCAGATCTCCTCTTAATACTGTAGCGCAGTCTTGGGCCCATTCAAACTTGTTCTTTCTAGGTCCACAAGTATTCTACTCCCTTCTCTTTTCTTTAAAATCCTCATGCCACCAATGCTAAATAACTGCTGATAAAACTAATTTATACTAAAATGTGAGTGACTGATGCACAGTTAAAGTCTTCCCAAGAAGGGCATGCGTAGTAACCACCTTCAAGAAACCATTCTAATGGTGTGACCCCATTCAGCATGCAGGCTGAGGAGAAATGTTTTGGGATGGAGCAGGCAGAGGTGAGAAAAGGGTTGTTAGTTGGGAGGTGGCACGGTGCAGGAGAGAAGGCAGGGCTCCATCTGTGGCCAAGCTCACCGGATCATCTTGCACACATTCTCTGATCTCCTTGGGTCTGTTTCTTCTACTGTTAAATGAAGGCTGGACGCTCAGATAGCCCAGGGCTCTTAAGCTCTGATGCCCCGGCCCTGTTCACTTACAGCCTTCTGGAGTTTTTGCTTTACAATAAGCAGTCCCCTGATCATCAGTGTCTCTCACAATGTTCTTAGAAGCAGATTAGAGGCTTGGGTGTGTGGGTCTCCGTGTCACAGGTGAGGGAATGGGGCAGAGAGGACAGGTCAGTGGCCCAGGGCCACTGTGTGGGATGATGCTGCATTCCTCCCCTTCCCGCAGGATGAGGCATGGTGGGGCTAAAGGAGCCTTCCCTTCCTGACAGAACCAGCCGCTTCTCTGGTCAGCCCAGCACAGCAGAGCCCTCCCTGGGCAGAGGTGGGGGTGCAGAGCCAGCCACACTTAAGTCCCCAGGGGCAAGTACAGGGCCCCCGCCAGAGGGGCCCTTCCCTCTCATTCTTTCCCAGGGGAAGCAACCCCCAATGCCTTCACCAGCTCCCAAATGCCTCTCACCTCTGCACCTTGAAGCCTTTGCCCAGGCATCCCCTCTGCCTGGACGCTCATCTCTTCTTCTCTGCCAAGCATACTCCCAGCAAAGCAGCCCCCCAAGGCAGCACACAGCTCCTGCTGCCAGTGGTGGATACTGTTTCCAGCTTACTTCACTTTCCCTTGCTGCCTGCAGACTCCTCGAGGGGAAGGAGCATGTCTCGTGTCTCCTGTCCACCCACTTCCTAATGCACAGACCTGGCACGCAGTGGGGTCAGGACACACATTCTGAGCACTTCAGCTGGCTGGCGTGGCACAGCGTCCCTGAACGCCCTCAGAGTCTGGGTCTGGCCCAGGCATGTTCTTGAGGATGGGAAGCTGGAGAGGTGGAAATATCTGGGCTGAAAGCCCAGCTGGTCACACAGGAGCTGGTGAACTGGGCACTTCACCTAATACATCCGAGTCTCACCTTAACACAGGAGCCCAGCTCCTCCTCTGCAGCCTGTGGTAGTGAGCAGGTGAGGTTGTGTATGTGAAGACTTAGAGCAGACATGCCTTGGACATAGGACATGCTCAGCCTCTTCTTCCTGTGAATCCTCCTCTTACACCCGAGGGACCCTGGCCAGGCCACCCAGCCTCCTCTGTTTTCTCATGGTCAAGGGGAATAAGGATCCCAGCACTGCCCAGCCCCTAAGGTGTGGTGAGGGGTGCAGGTGGTTCATGATGACAGTTGCTGGGAGCTACAGGAGAAGCGAGGAGGGCTGATGGGCCCTGTGGCAACTTCCCGCAGCTCACACGAGTGCTGGAGCTGACCTGGCCGCTTTGCTCTGCTGCAGGAACACCAGCTGCTGCTCCCTGGGCTCTGGGCTGTGTCTGCAGGAGCTGGGGACACCAGAGCCCCAACCCAGTGGAGCCCCTGCCCTGCGGTTCTGTGTTCTCCAGTGCGAGCCCACAGCTGCCGTGCACTGCTCTTGCTTTAGGCATTTAAAACTGTTTTATTTCCAAAACAAGGAGAACAAAGCCTCCTTATGGCAATAATTATGCAGTCATAAGAGGGGGCTTAATGGGCCTTCGTTAAGAGGTACACTCAGGGAATGACAGCTCTGACAGCTGCCAGTACTAACTGTCTAGAGTCATGGCGTGGTTCCCTGAGGGAGCGTCACCCCTTCCCCTGGGCTGCAGCTGCTCCTCTAGGGAATGACGTGCACGGGAAAAAATTCTCAAGAGCAGACCTCTGGAGCTGCCAGAGCCTGGTCTGGTCTCTCAGAGTAGCCTCGGATGGTGCGTGGCTGCACTCATGGCACTTGCTGCCTGATCAGAGAAGCAATGAACATATGCCAGGCCGGGATGTCAGAGGCATCTAGGCTGTTCTGACAAATCCTCAGCCACATCTGACCGCCTCTGTGCCCATCACACTGCGCTTGTTCCTACTGAGCAGAGGCCGCATTGGGATTCTTCTTCAAACAGCCCTCCAGACAGCCAGGCTAGGGTGGCCAGGGAGTGGTGACTGGCTCTGTATTCCCCACAGAGTCCATTTCCCCTCATCCCCAGATGGATGTCACCCTGGGACCCAGAAAGGGTGTGACCTGAGGAACAGCCACTGCCAGATCCCAGCGACCTCACACTCGTGGCATATTTGGGTGTTTCCACAGCTCACTTGTCCACGGGGAGAGAGCAGTGACTCAGGCCTGGCTGAGGGACCTGGACACACACTCAGCATCTTCCTCCTGAGCCCTGTTTCCCCTTGCTCAGGAGAGGAGTTTGGATTGATCCCTCATTCCCCCAAAAGTCCATGTAATCCCATGCCAGTCCCAGTTGGAGCTCCAGGCTCATGACTCAGGAAAGCCAGAGCATCAGAGGCCCCTTTACTCCTGTCCCAGCTGTGTCTCTCCTGGTTGATCTGTGCCTCAAAAGCATAAGGATTCATCCACTTTAGTCCTATGGATGGAAGCCGGACCCTCTGCACAGAGTTGCCCAGGGGCAGGAGTTTGGACACCCCTAGGAGCATGGCACAGCTCACATGTGGGTGATGGCGTTTGTGTGTTTGTGAGTGGGTGAGGGGCTGGGAGCTGGAGGGTTTGGCTGAGCCAAAGATGGGGTGGGTTTGTCCATCATAGAGTTGTTGGCCTGGAGCTCAAATGCTCTACAATGGCAGAAGGTGACTCTGGAGCTCTCAGAGGCACAGGGAGGGGCTGAAGGATGGAGAGAAGACAGGGATGGGGGAAAGACAACACACAACTCCTTCCACAAGGCTTGGTGGACCTTGAGTCCTGTGGTTGAAACTCCAGGAGATGCTCCCTGAGCCTGGGAGGTGGGACCAGTCAGAAGGCCCTAGGAAGGGCTTTGGAACCTACCTGTGGCCACGCTGTTCCTCCAGGCCAAGAAGAGACAGGCAGAGGGGCTCTGGGCCTGCAGTTGCCCTGAGCTCTCAGGGTCAAGGGCTGGGTCCACATTGGGCTACACTTTCATTCCATAATGGCAACATAATAGAGTGCAGAGTGCTGGCTAAACACTGGGTAGCTTCCCTGGTTCAAGGCCAACTTCTGGGGACTGCCACATTTTTTTAGTTGAGCAGTGGCCAACCTGCACAACAGGCCCCTTACCACATGCCAACACTAGGTACAGCCTGTGCTGTAGGGGTCTTGGGAACCTGAATCTTGAATGCACCCTAATGTTCTTTCTCTCGCTGGGGACCCTTCACTGTGCTGTCTTGGTTTTTGCCCTAGTCACTGGGCCAGCTCCTCCCTTTACCCCCAGCCCAGCCTTGGCACTGCTTCTGGAGTGCAGATGGGGGACAGCAGTAGCTTCCAGGAAACTGCCCACTGACAGGACGGCACGTCGTGCAAGGGATGACTCATGACTCATGTTATAGTCTGTTGTTTAGACAAAATGCTTCTAAAAGCTTGCAGAGAAAAGGTACAGTGGAAGAAAGGATGTCTGCAAATGTCATTAACACAGCCCCACGTTTAGCTGATAGAGCGGCTGGCGTATTCAGCGAGGTGCTGAGCTGCAGACAGTGTCTCCAGCGGGGATGGTGGGTTGACCCCTTTGGCTTCCAGTTGCTAGGCAGCTCCCCTGACTTTGTGGATACAGCCTTCCCTGCACCACCTCCGCTGCAACACCCTGTCACTCAGAAACTCCAGCAATCCTCTAAAAACAAAAAAATCAGCTGGGCGTAGTGGTGGATGCCTGTAATCCCAGCTACTTGGGAGTCTAAATCAGCAGAGTTGCCTGAACCCCGGAGGTGGAGGTTGCAGTGAGGCAAGATAGTGACACTGCATTCCAACCTGGGCTGCACCATCTCAAAAAAAAAAAAAAAAAAAAAAAAAAAAAAAAAAAAAAAAAAAAAAAAAAAAAAAAAAAAAAAAAAAAAAAAAAAAAAAAAAAAAAAAGAAAGAAACCACAGTAATCTCACAAATAAACAAGGCAAAGAGGCAAAGGACAAACTAACAAAGAGTGGCTTTGACGACCACAAAAGCACATGGCATGGTCATTCCAGGAGTGTATTTTAAGGAGTGGTGCCTCCTTGGGAAAAAAAAAGCAAAAATAGGGAGCACTATACGCTGGGGTATGTTGGGGGGAAATAGGGGAGGGACAGTGGGGGGGAGGGACAGTGGGGGGTGGGGAGGTGTGGGGAGATAGCATGGGGAGAAATGCCAGATATGGGTGAAGGGGAGGAAGGCAACAAATTACACTGCCACGTGTGTACCTATGCAACAATATTGTATGTTCTTCACATGTACCCCAAAACCTAAAATGTAATTAAAAAAAAAAAAAAAAAAAAAAAAAAAAAAAAAAAAAAAAAAAAAGCAAAAATAAGAAACTCCCAGTAAGAAAAAAAGCCCGGCCCTGCTTCTGCCAAACAGCTCTGGCAGCAGCTGCTCCTGTTTGGAAGACCTGCATCCCAGGAATATTAATTTTTTTATTGTGATTTTATTTTATTTGTTGACAAAGCGGGTGTTTGTTTATTTTATCTTTTGAACCAGTAGCAGCAGCGGGTAAAGGGGAAATGGGGGAGCCAAAACTACCTAAGCGTGTTCCCCCTCCTCTACTGGGGGTGGGAGATGGTACCTGAGCCCCCTTCGCTGGGCTCGCTGGCCACAGAGGCTCCTGTCTCTGCCGTGGTGTGGGGACTTGTGCTACTGGGAGAAAAAGAAGAAGTAAAGAGGGGATGGGGGCACAGGAGCAAAGGTATGTGGCCTAGGGGGTGGCGCAGAGGAAATCCAGCTGGCGCTCCCACATTCAG
The DNA here is from genome assembly GCA_004027715.1 of Plecturocebus donacophilus. Classification (NCBI taxonomy): domain Eukaryota; kingdom Metazoa; phylum Chordata; class Mammalia; order Primates; family Pitheciidae; genus Plecturocebus; species Plecturocebus donacophilus. Next base: position 5,538 of record PVKP010016612.1, read on the forward strand.
GGTCCTGGTCATCTGCTAGGACAGGCATAGAGGGAGGGGTGTGGCCCCTGCACATCCTTGGGGAGGTTGGAATGGACTAGATCGTGTCTAACCCCCAGCTCCAGTGGAGGAAGCAGAGGCCAAGTCCCTGCGGAGGCTGCCCAGGACCCGTGAGCGGCCACCTCAGGGACAGACACCCTAAGCTCACCCAGGACTGAGGGTCTGCGCTCTTCTCCCGTGCTGCTTGGGAAACAAACAGGAAAGACCATAGGCGTCCACCTCCCCACCCCAAAAATGGTGAAGAAAGTGCCAGGTCCTGGCAGGGAGAAGCCGGAACATCTCGGGAACCCAGGAGGCGGGGGTGGGGGATGCAGAGTAGGACCTATTGTTACTCTTATTAAGTATCCATTCTTCTTCATGAGAAAACAACAAATATCTGGTGCCTGAATATGATCATGAATTTTAAAAGATCCGGAGGAGTACCGAGAAATTGTTAATGATTACTGGGGAAAGGGAAACATTTTATCTTAGACATTTGGTATTGCTTAAAGTGTATGTTTTTGGAGGGTGACGTATTATATTATTAAGCAGTACTGGCTGAAGTGGTTACCTCTAGAAACAGAAATTTGTTTTGTGGGAGGGTTAGGTGGTTAAGAGATATATTAGCACTGTCTGTAATACTTCAGTGTTTTTCTAACAAAAAGAGATGATCTTAGACAATTTTAAAAATCCTTAAACTCTAATAAGTAAACAAAACCAAAACAACTCCTGGCTGCAGCCTCTGGCTTTCCTTCCCCCGCACACCCTGCCTGGGAGCTCAGGTTCTAGGAAGACAAGCCCCTGCCTGCAGCTCACCTTCCTAAGAGGCCTCACCGACTTCCAAGAGAGGCTGTGTGCTGCGGCCAGGGCAACCCAGCACCTGCCCAGCTCCATGGGGCTCCAGGAAGCCTCAGAGGGCACAGCACTTACTCAATCCTGCTGTCAGCTGTCAGAGGGGCAGGTTGGGAGCCCAGGAGCCTGGCCGAGCTCCCCAGCAATGCATGATGCTCCTGGCACTGGTCCCGGCACCCCAGACAGACAAAGCACCATCCTAGTCTCCAAAGTCCTCTAAGCCCCTGTCCTGGTTTCCTTCCCAAAGGAGCCCTGGTGGACCCTGAGCCAGCAGTCCACACCTTTGCCCAGGGTGAGCTCTGACTCAGCTCTCTTGCTCCTTCCCCTCTCAACTATGGCCTCTGGTTCCTAAGGCTGAGGGACAAGGGCTGAAGCGGGGAGGGTTCTTGGGGAGGCATCCCAGGCCCATTCCCGGTGCCAAACTCCCCTCCCTCTCCCCACACTCCCCATCTCTCTGCTCCTCAGTGGCTGGCAGGTGGCATTGTTCAGCACCTGACAGCTCCCTCCACTCCCACAGCTCCTGCCTCCTGCACCATTGTGTCAATTTAGACGCTCTCATGCCAGCTCTGCAACACACCCAGTGTTCCCTACCCAATTCTGGAGGACCTGCTCCGCTCCAAGCAGCCTGGTGATCTGGGGTGTCCTTTTTTCTGCCTGGGCCAGGGATCCACCTGGGTCAAAGAGACCAGGGGCAGTGTGGGGCAGCAGGAGCCTATTCCCATACTGTGCGCTCGCTGAGAGCTCGCTTCCCCTGGGGCATGAGAGATGTACCACCTTCCTGCCCAGCTGGGCAAAAACATTAGGAGAGCTGAGGGTTGCAGGAAGCCTGGAGAAAGCAGTGTTTTCAGTAATGCAATATGCAGCATTCACCAGCACCTGCAGCATACGGGTGCAATACTAGGGCATAACAGATCATGGAGAAAGGGCTCCAGCACTGAAGAGCCCACAGTGCAGTGGAGTGGCCAGCTGACAAGTGGATGGAGGATGATGTGAGAAATTCCACAGTGAAGACATTTCAAAGCAGCAAGATAGGCTTTGAGTTCTGCCTAGGGGAATTCAGAAGCCTTTGCAGGAATGGAGGCATTTGAGTTGGGCTTTGAAGGATGGCTAGGAGTTCACCAATTTGAGGAGACTAGAGGGACCTTGTAGTTAGCAGCCAAATCAAAGAGAAAGCAACACATGTTTCACCCAGAGAGCATCAGAAGGGCAGTGGTGGAAAATGAGGCTGGAAAGACTCCCCAGATAGTGTTGAGCCTTTGCATCTGTTAGGGTGCTTTTGGCTGTCAGTAAACTATCCAACAAAGTGTATAAAACACATCATGTCTTACTATGTGATATAGTTTGGATGGTCCCTCCAAATCTCAGGTTGAGATGTAATCCCCATGACTGCCAGAGCCTTGAATGTCAAAACACTTAGGCCACAGTGGGAGGGAGAGCCATTAGGGCTCAGAGCCCAGGGCGTCTGGCTGAGAAGGAGGCACTGATGTCCCTGGTTGCTCCCAGTACCTCCCTTCAAGTCCTCACTCTGCTTGTAGGAAGCAGAGGCAGAATTCTTTGGAGCTGCAGCCCCTGAGGTTCAGGCTGAGGATGGATCAGTGATGTGGGCAGCAGCGCCAGAGCAACAGCCTCATGGTTCTGGCATTTCCCGAGTCCCCAGGGAGAGGCCCTGCACCAGCAGCCTTTGGCAGCAGCCTGGAGTAGAGCTGTCTTTGTGCTCTGTGGAGCGCCACATGCAGGCCCTGAGCAGGTGTGCTGCACAGACGACCTCATCGGATCCTCAAAAAAGTAACCACCTCCTAGAGTGAACACTATCACTACACTCGCTTCACAGATGAGACAACTGAGGCCCAGCGAGCCTCCACACACAGCTGAAAAGTGCAAGCAGAGGGAAGAAAGGTAGGACTTCTGCACATGCCTGTCCCCACCCTATGCTGCCTGGGAGGCTGAGGCTGTGGGGTGGAGCCCCCTCCACCTCTCAGACCTCTTCCCTTGCAGGACATAGCCAGTAAGTGCTCTGATCTTCCCATAGACAGATAGGAGAGAGAAATCAACTTCCATGATATTCTGGTGCTGTTACTCATAAATGGATCCCAACAGACCTGAGCCCCTTACCCTTTGGAGTCCTGTAGTTATGGCCAACGGCTGTCACCACACCATCTCCCACAGGACCTGCCAACACCCATAGGATACCCTGGCATCCTCATTGAGCATGTAAGAGGAACAAGGCTGGACAGTGTTCAGGTGGTCTGCCTAGAGCCAGATGCCATGAGGTGGCTTCAGTCATGGGGTCCTCTGCCCCTCCTTCAGCCTCCTTGAATGCTTGAGTGGCAGCATTTATGAACTGCTTATTTATGAGACCTCTGCAGACATGTTGAACCAGAATCTCTAGGGACAGGCCCAGTTACATGCATTTTCCGCAGTTCTGAGAGAGGCTGAAGAGCAGAGCTTGCCTGAGGCAGACAGAAGTGAGCTGCCCAAGGCCACGCAGCCAGCCAGGGGCAGAGCTGATGTCAGAGCATAGATCGGCCTGGATCCCAGGCCACGTCGGCTGGGGGTGAAGTGGGCATCGGCTCCTGGGGCCCCCAGAGCTGGAGGTGGAGGGGCATAAAGGCCTAGGGGCAGTGGCTGTTCATCCTGCCCTGGGGCTGGGATTGCAAGCCAGCAGAGCACTTGCTGCTCCCCTGGGCAGCTAGGACAGCTTTGCCACCCAGCACACACTCTTTCTCCTGCTGGGAATATCCAAATCCATCTCAGGAATGTTCTTGCTCCCAGAGGCTCCCAGTTTCAGCTCCTGACTCTGGTAACTGGCTCTGCCCCTGGGCTCTAGGCTGCTGCTGCTCCCAGGGACTGCCAGCACAGGAGGCTCTGAGTAGTTAGTGGGGAAAACACCAATCTGGGAGAAGAATACCTGGGCTGGACACCTGGCCCTCCTCTTACCTTGCCAGATGGCCTTGGGCAACTTATGCCCTTCCCTGGACTTGGGGCTCTACCTCTGGATGCCCTGGGACTCGGCCTGGATCATCCAGAGTTGAAGATGAGGGTTGGTGGGCTCTACTCTGCTTCTCCAGGTGAAGATTCTATTCATTCATTCATGTGACATTCAACGAATATGTATTGAACACTGATTTTGGGCCAACTTCTAGGCTTTAAGATATCACAGAGAACAAACCCAGGAATAATCCTTGCCCCTTTAGAGCTGATGTTTTAGGAGACTCAAGGGCACAGGGTGACATCATTAGGCATTCTGAGATTAGATAGATGGATGCGTCAATAGATGAACAGATAAATGGATAGATGAATGGATGGGTGGATGAATGGATAGATGGATGGATGGATGGATGGATGGATGGATGGGCAGATGGGTGGATGGATGGACAGATGGATGAATGGATGAATGGATGGATGCTAGATGGATAGATGGATAGACAGATGAATGAATAGATGGAGGAATGGATAGATACGTGTGTGGATGCATAGATGGGTAGATGAACGGACGGATGCATGGGTGGTAGATGCATAGATGGATGGACAGATGAAGGAATGGATAGATAGGTGCATGGATGCATAGATGGATAGACATATGAATGAATGGATGGATGAATGGATAGATAGTAGATGGATGGATGGATGAATGGATGGATAGATGGACAGACAGATGAGTGAATGAATGGAACAATGGAGGGATGGATAGATGGATGGATGGACAGATGAATGAATGGATGGAGGAATGGAAGACAGATGAGTGATAAATGCATAGATAGACACATGAATGGATGAGGGATACATGGATGGATATATGGACAGAAAGATGAGTGAATGGATGGATGAATGGATGGATGATAAATGGATAGATGGATGGACAGATGAATGAATGGATGGATGGATGGATGGAATGACAGATGGACAGGCAGATGAACCAATGGATGGGTGGATGAGGAGCGGAAGGAACCTGAGCCCCTGCTCTCCTCCCTGTGTCTGCATTTCTATCTCAGGACAAAACTGACTGGCTGGGTCTCCTGGATGGAAAGTGAAGGGGGCAGTGGTCTGGCTGAGGCAGGGCTGGGGATGGCAGTAGTTGGGCTCTGGGGAGACTCTGGTGATAGATGGGCAGGATATCAGGGAAGGTGGCCTAGGAGGAGGTGGTAGGGGATGGGCTGAGTGTTAAGGTGGTAGGGGATGGGCTGAGTGCAAACATGTGAGCCTCCCTGTCCTCTGCCTCCATCCAGGTAGGAGACTCTCTTTGGGTGTGAGGACCCCCAGTCTGAGATGTGTTGTTTCCCCTGTGTCTCGCCAGGGCCCTGCATTCTGGGGACACCAGGTGTTGGTGAGAATGAATCAGGGAGCCATAGTCAGGGGGCCAGTGCAGGGCAGGGGTGAAAGGAGCACAGGAAACAAGCAGGCTAGGGAGTAGGGCATGTATTTGCTATTTGTGGGGGCCACCTCACAGGGAGTGCCCAGCAGGCTGCAGTGGCCTGCCACAGTGCTTTAGTCTTTTCAGCAAGTCTGTAGTAAGAACCTGCTGGAAGCTGTGGCATTCACAGCTGCGGGATGGGCAATTGGCTCTACGAGTTGGGCTCTGCTCTCATCTACAGGCCTACATGGGAGGTCAGAGGAGCACTCAGCCCACAGGTCTGCACAGCTGGGTGGCACTGGGTGAGGTTTGAATTCACTCCCCATGCAGCCACTAGGGGCCTGGCCTCTGCTGGGAAGCAAGCTGAAGGCAAAGACTGCCCCACCAGGGCAAGAGAGGGAACCACAGCAGGAAGTCACCCCCCAGGCACCCAGGGCACAGAGCTGGGTGCAGACAATCGTGACTTTGAGGAATGAGCTCCCTCCACACCCACCCTTCCCCAGCTGTCCCTGAGTCACCAGCACCCTTCCCTTCCACTGTCAGGGAGGCTCTGGAGCTGCTTCCTATCCCCTACTGTCCTGTGAGTCACTGCCCCACCCTCCTCATCCCTCCCACATGGTGCAAGCAGCATCTCCCCTCTCTGCCCACAAAAGTGCTTTCAAAAGGCAGAGGCGACAGGCGATGGGTGGTCAGGTGGGCAATGCTTATCACCTCCCAGTCCGTCTCTGTTCTGCCAAGTGGGGCAGCGGCAGGGCTGGGGAGGACCAAGTTCAAAAGATCCTGGAAGGCCTTGGGTTGTCAAGGTCTCCAGGCAGAGCATGAGGCTTTGAGGGGTGCCCCTGCCTTGCACCTGGGCAGGCTCATTCCCTGCTCTGGGCTTCCCATCTTGAGCACACTCTGGAACCCACCTTTCCACCATTAGAGTGACAGATGGGCTGGATGTCAGGAAAGGTGGAGTGTGTTTCTCCGGTCCCTAGCCCTGGGCCTCTATGAGAACACCTTTGAGATGAAGTGACCCAGGTGGGGAGTCTGTGGGTTGGGGGACCCATCTTCAGTGCTCTGGCTGCTCCTGTAGCCACCCTCAGCTGAGGACAAGGCCCAGATCCACAGTGGCCTGGGACGTGCGCCCAGCGGAGCCAGCAGAGCAGGACTCCAGTGCTGTCTGCCCCCTGTCCTGCTCCAAAGCCAATCACCTCCCATTTCTGGGCCTTGAATCCCTTTTACAGCATGGAGGTTGGATACTCTTTGAGCTTTCTCCTGGCTCTGATCCTGGAAACTGACACCTATTTCTGTTTGCAGTCACGTGATTTGGTCAAATCATGTAACCTCCTGAGCCTCAATTTCATTGTGTTTGAATGAAACAGACAGTGAAAGCCCCTGAAGATTAGATTTTTGATGGAAGATTTGTAACAGCAGTGACCCCATAACCGTTAGCATTTGCAAGGTGCTTTCAGACACAGTATCTCACTGGTCCCTCCCAACAATTCCGCCACCAAAGGTTGTGTTACTTTCATCCCTAGCACACAGTTTGAGGAACGAAGGCCCAGCTGTGGGGGCAGGTGCAGAGGTGGGCCTGGCTCCCAGGTCTCAGCTTCTGGATGAAGGGCAAGATCCCTGCAGCTAAGGACCAGGGAGTGGTGGCACAGAATGTCAGGCCTGCTGGCCTTTCCTTCCCAGCTTGGGGAGTCTCTGTGAAGGCCGATGAGTGGCGGCCCCTCCTCAGCTGCTGGTGCGAGGCAGCGGGGAGCTGCTTCTGACAGCCGTGCAGATAATCGTCACTTCTCCATCACTGTTAATAGCATGTTTAGCTTGCCGACTCCTCTGTTTGCCTGGTGCCTCCCATGGGCCCAGAGCTTGGAGTCTCTTCATTGGCTGGGGTGGGGCGGGGTGGCAGAGGGGCATCTCTGACACCCTGGCCCTGGCTGCAGCCAGTGGCTCTGCCCAGGGCCCCGCACCTGGGAGGTGGCCTGCAATGCCATGTCTTGGCTCCCACACCCCAGGGGAGTCTGTCTGGGCTCTGGGACAGCAGAAACCACCTCCGACAAATCTCCTACCTGACACTGGACCACGTGTGGGAAGGTTCTGGTCCAAGGGGCTTTTTCCAGCTGTCTGGGTCATGGGGAGCTGGCAGGACGGAGGCCAGTGCACCTTCCGATTACACCTCTACCCCTGTTTCAGACTCCTTTGCCTCCCAGGCCACTATACGATGTCTCCTGCTTGCAGATCTGGCCATGATGGGGACAGGATGGACCCCAGCCTGTCAGACCCTCATTTGTGACTCTTTCTGAGCCCCTACTGCTTATGTTATTAGAAAACTCAACTCACAATTTCTGGGACTGCTCCTCCCCCAGTCCACCCACAAACCTATAATATTCATGGGCTTCCTAAAAGCAGTGTAACAAATTTCCCTCCTGTGGGGAGAAGACCCTGTGGTCTGGCAGGACCCAATGCCCTTGGTTAGACACCCTGGCTTTGATCCTGGGCCTGGCTCCTGCCATAGCAGCCTGCAGACCTCCGGGGGGGCCACTCCCTGGTGACCCACCCAGCCCAGGCAGGATGGACCCCGCAGTGGGCAACACTCGGTTCTGTCCATCTCCCTGCCTTGGCGAAGTACTTACCTGTGGTTTTGATTCACTTTGGACTCCGTGGCTGACTTCTGGAATGTTCCCTACATGAGGGCAGGGACTTGGTCCTGTTTGAGGGGATCTCTCTGGCACCTGGAGCAGCTGCGTAGCCCAGACGGGTGCTCAGTCATCATCTGCTGCCAGCAGAAATATGTGCAAGTTTGTCTTCTCACTGCCCTTAACATTGTTTGTCAGTAATTTTCCAAGTTTTCCATTTTCTTGGATGTATAATAAATACCCCGCCTTATTGACCCACAATTCCCCCTCCCACAACTTACAAAGTATTTTGGCTGACTTGTCTTGTTTAATATTATAAATAATGTTGCTATAAACAGCTGTGCACATATAGCTCTTTTTCACTTTGCAAGTATGTTTTTGGGAGAAATTCCAAACAGTGGGATTAGTGGGTCAAAGAGCATGGCATATTTATGGTCCCGGATGTACTGGGACTGCCTAATTCTCAACCCCCAGGCCACTCCTGTTTTTCCTAAGGTCTAGCTCTGGGTGAACACCCAGAAAAGTGTCTTTCCTTTGGTTCCTGAGGCTAGCCCAGCCACCCAGAAATGCTTCCTCTCTGGCTCCTGTGGGCGTAGAGCAGACCTCATGGCTCAGGAGCTAGAGGTGGCTGTGGGAGTTTGTGGAGGGGCAGGAGGAGGCAGCTGTGGCAGCCGGGGAGATGGCTTCACAGGCCAGGAGCCCAGTTCCGGGAGGACGGTAGGACCCCCTCTTCTCCCAGAGCCCTTGCCTTCTCTTGCATGGCTCTCCTGTCCTGGGGCTGCCTGGCCCCCTGCAGCTAAGCCTCTAGCCCCAGTCTCTGAGAAGGGGCAGTGGCCCCTGTAGGCAGGTGTGTTTGGAAGAAGGAAGGGGACCCAGTGCCTCAGCCTACTCCCGACTTTCTCCTGTGGGCCCTGGGACAGCGCCATCTGGAGAGAGGTGCTCGTGGAAGCTAGCTGCTGAGCAAAAGGTCTTCATCACTGCAGAAAATGTGCCTGAGATCTGCCCACCTTCTGCCTCCACAGGCTGGCTCTGCCGCTCCTTACTCAGGTCCTTCAGCCCCCTTTCCCCATCATCAGCTCCAGACCTGCAGGCCTGGATTGTGGAAGGGGAGGGGTCCACATCAGCCCATCAGGGAATCTTCCAGAACCTGGCTCCTACTGGAGGGCAGGGTATCCAGGGTGGCCCCTCCCTAGGCAAATCTTCCCATCCTGGGGAGACCAATTTTCTGTCTGGGGATGCTTGCATTTTATGTGGACCCTGAGGCTTTCCCCTGCCATGGGGTAATGCCTGGAAGGTGGGGCCTGCTGTTTCTAAGGGCTGGTGACCAAGGAGGCCTAGGCAGTGCCCTGTGGCTGGTCGTGAGTGACATGGGCGTGACTGGTGCTGGTTGGGAGGAATGAGGCCCCTTTTGTCCCTAGGCCCTCCCTGGGAGCAAGATCTCTGTGCCTCCTGCCCTGTCCCTTCTGGCTTGGAGGCCCCTAGTGGCAGGAAGTTGTGGGACGCAGTGCAGAAAGAGCACCGGATTTGGGCGTTCTCATCCAGTCTCTGCCACCAGTGAGCTGTGGGATCCAGCCCCTACCTCGGTCCTCAGTCGGACACCCACCTGTGGCCTTGTGCAGCTCCTGCAGCCTCAGCAGGGTGGCTGAGGGTGGCTGAAACCCAAGTTGTCGGGGGATCTGGAAGGAACCTGGCTTCTGCCTCCCCATGTGGATGTCAGCCCTTGGCCTGATGCTAGGAGCCCCTCAGGGTTGGGGATGCTGCGCCCCTTCCTGCTGCCTCCCAGTCCTCCTCCCATGCCCCCACTCTGCTTTTCTGCTGGCTGGTGCAGGAGGCAATGGCTGTGGGGCATGCGGGTGCAGGTGCGGGGAGCCCGAGTAGGTTATGTGATTTTCCCAGACAGGCAGGTGTGAGAGGGAGAGGAAATTATTCTGTCTAAAATCTCAGAGATGAGTCCTTGAGAGCTGGCAGAGTGACGGCTTCATGTCTGGGTGGGGAGACGGGAGACAGGGTGGGCCCTTTGCAGGGGCAGGAGCAAGGCAGGGCAGGGCTGGTCCTCAGGGAGAATCCCAGGAAGCCCACAGCAGCACAAAGATAAGCCCTCATATTTCCCACGTGTCAAATGGACAAAGAGCTGTGATGCCCCCCATAACCGCCAGTCCACACAAGGATCCAGAGAGCTCACTAGAAGGGCAGACATTATGATAACCCAGTTTACAGATGAGGAAACGGAGCCTCTGGAGGGGTTCACTGACCTGCCTAGGTCACCGAGCCAGCCCATTAGCAACTGAGCCAGGGCTTGAACCCAGGTCTCTGGATCCTGAGTCCACATCTTCCTCCTAAATGACCGCAGGGAAGGTAAGATCTCTGAAAGCAAAGCCAGGGAGGGCTGCCAAGGCAGACAGGTGCTGCAGTTTTGTTCAGACAGAAAATGTCAAAGGTCCCACACTCCCACCTCACCCCACCCAGCCATCACCTTCAAAAGTGCATCTTTCATGCTACAGGAGGGGAAGGGTTGAACTGGGAAGACATCTTCCCTGTTGGGACCCTGAGGCCCAGAGGCTGGGCTGGGCAGCTCTCTGGGATTCACAGGGAGCCTCTACGGGACTCCTAGATCTCTGCCATGATAATTTTTATTTATTTATAGCCACAGAAAAGGAGCCAGATAGCAATAGCTAGAAACTGAACCCTCCATGGAATCTCTCCCTCCTTCCCTGGCAACATTCACTTGCACAGTGGGAATTCCTGCAGCAATGGGCCAGGTGAAACAGAGTGGGTAGGGCCTCTTGGTGAGGTGTCATTACGGTAGTCATCGGGGCTGTTCACAGCTGTTCAAGCCTCCTTTACACCAGGCCCGTGGTAAGAGTTGACTTCTCCGTCCACCTCAATTCAAGCATGGCCATGTGAGTTGCCCTGACCAGAAAAATGTGGGTGGAAGTGGATGGAATATCACTTTCAGGCGGAAGCCTTAGGAGCCCATGTTCTCTTTCCCTGTCTCTGAGATCCTGGACACACCTGTTGAGATGAAGCCTCTGTCAGACTGGGACACCCAGTGACAGTGACACACAGAGCTCTCCTGCTGACTCAGTGGACATACTGCATATGTCAGAAAGAAACTTCACTGTTTTCAGCCTTTCACTGAGATCAGGGGCGGCTTGTTACCAAATAACCCAGCCTGTCAGCTTTGATATAGTCACCAAGCTGGCCAGTAAGATCCCCGCCCAGGACTTCAGAAATAGGACCTACAACTCTCTAGAGGGCTGGGCCCATAAGATATAAACCTGGCTGCTGTGTTTTGCACTGTGGGATTGTGGAAGCAGAGATCATTTTTCAAAGACAGTGAAGGAAGCAGGCACACAGTAAGGAGAGGTGCACAGCCCTCCCCAGAATTCTCTCTGCTGCCTAAGATCTGGATGCCTAAATATCCCCGTGTCCCGGGAAACTCTTCCCCTTTTCCTTTATAAGCTTGGGTTGGTTTAGGTTGCTTCAAGTATTGTAGGGAAACCCACAGAGAAAAACTCTGGAACAGTGAACTGGGAAGGAAGGGGTGATTTATTCAGCTGGGAGCAGGGGCGGGTCTGAATGCCCCAAATAGTTGAGCTACCCTAAGAGAAAGAAAATTTCTGCCCTTTTAAAGGTTTACGACTCTAGAAATTACATGTGAAAGGGTCTTGGTCCATGGAGTAAGTGTGGGGTAAGTGAGTTAGGTGGGGGTTTGATCCTGTTTAAGTAAAAACAATGCCTTCTGGAAAGATTCCTCCTTATCATGCCTGTGATCTACAGGAGGGCAACTACAGGTGGTGCCCGGTCTTCCAGCCTTTACTTCTCCTATTGAAATGCAATGTAGAAGTCAAGGGGGAGGTGATCTTAGATGCTTAAGGGTGATTAAGGGTCTCTTTCCTCACAACCGTGAGTCTTAACAGAGTAAAAGGGGATGTGGGAGAAGTCTCCATCTTACAGATGAGACTCTGAGGCTCAGAGTGGCCAAGTGCTTGTCCAGGATCATAGGGCCATTGAGGACTAATGCTCACCTGCTCCCTTTCTGGTGAAATAACCCAAACAGTAAAATCCATTGTGAGTCCTCCCTCTCCCTCCCCTATCCCACTCTCAGAAGTAGCCACTGTAAGGGTATCTGAGACAAAGGAGAATAGACCCAAAGTCAGGCAAGCAAATTTTGCTAATCTGCCCGGGTGCTCCATAACAATTAGAGGAGGCAATCCCAATCTTACAAAAACAAGGGGTTTAATAGGGGTGAGAGGGACATAAGGGAGTTTCAGGACTGAGGTAATCTATCCGCTGGTAACAGGCACAGGGATAGTTTGGCTACTTTTAACAGACTTACAATACATCATCCTGTGACGTTTGTGGCGGCAGTGTTTTTAAAAAAGAGAGAAACCAGGATTTTTTACAGATATGTGTCAAACAGGAATTTACAAGTATGGATAACCAACATATGTTTTCTTTGTCCTCCCTCAAGCTGCCTGGATGGCTGTAACTAGGCTTTGCTTAAATGTAACACCTGTGGCAGCCTTTATGTGGCACCTAGATAGGGGTTCAGGAATGCAGCTGCAGAGCAGTCAGTGCGGGGGAAGGGGTCAGCTTACCAGGAGCAGGTTTTCTGAGGCAGCTTGTCCTGTGGGCATTGTATTAGACCTTTTAAAACATGTGTTTATAAACATATATGTATACCACACTCATATAGTTAAATTGGAAAATGGGATATTGACCTCTTTTTTCTGAAATTCACTTTTTTCAACTCTTCAGATTGTCAAAATTGCCAGATTCTCTCTGTGCCTGGCAAATCTGGTGATGTGTCCTGGAGGGAAATGGTAAAGGTCAGGGCCACCTTGGGCCTTGTGTGTCCAGACTCAAATGACTGAGGTCAGAAAAATCTTCCAGGCATGGCTGAGACTTTGACTCAGGTAGAATCTTCCAGGAACTGGTGCAGCCCCTCCGGAGACTCCCAGCAGTCCCTCCAGGCAGTCGGCCCCTTGGGCTAGCTCTGGCCTGGAAGAGTTCAGCCTTTGGTTTCAGTGAAATCTGTTTCCCTGTGGAATCCTCCTGCTGGCCCCTTACTGAAGAGGGAGACCCAGGCTTCTCGGATCAACTTCCCCTTTGACTATCATGCTGCATTTCAATACAAGAAAAGATTGACTGACCCGGAGCCTCCGGTTTTACCTTCCTATAGGTGACAGGCGAGGCCTTGGGGAAACTCTCCAGGAGGCACTATTTTTACTTAAAACTGTAAACCAGAACCCTTTCATATGCGATTCCTGAAACTGTAAACAGAAACCTTTTCACATGTAAGTCCTAAAACTGTAAGCCGGAACCCTTTCATTTGTGATTCCTGAAACTGTAAACAGATCTTTTCATATGTGAGTCCTAAAAGTATGAACCTAAGATTCTTCCACGTGTAACATCTAAAGTATAAGCCTATATAAAGGCTGAACTACCCTTTGTTAGACAAGCTTGGATATTAGGCACCTATGCTACCTGGCTCCCAGCTGTAATAAATTTCTTACTCCTGTATTCGGTGTCCGAGAGATCCTTTCCCGCGGCCGCTCCTGCTACAGTACCTACCCTCAATTCTTGGTGCAAATTGCCTTAGAAGCCTTCCTTCCTCCCACAGTGGGCCAGGCAGGAGAGAAGCTGTTAGCTGCAGGGTAGGGGGTATAGCCCCGGATTTTTACCTGACAGCCCCAGTACTGGGCACTGCAGAGGCAGCCACAGACAATCTTTACTGACCAGGAAGAATTCAGGAGCCCAAAGGTAGAGAACTAGGAGGGGGTGGAGTTTTCAATTAACAGGTCCTCTGCTAGAAGCAGATAATTAATGGATTAGCAAGGATTTTAGCAAGGCTGCTTGCTGCCAGTGTAGAACCTGGCAGGTGCTGTTTTGGAGGAGGAGGACCAGGATCCAGATTCCACAGGATGGAAAGGACTCTTTGAACTGGGGAACCTGAGGGCAGCTGAGGGTTGGCAGACTAATCAGGGACACAATGAGCAGGCTGGAAGGGAGGGAGGCAGGCCAGGGTGGATGGGGCGGTATAATCCCCCTGTTCCCTGGCCTCACAGAGCCCCTGGTTTGCAGAGCCCTCTTTGCCTGGGATGGGCTAAGGAAGCCGTTTATGAGAATATCTGGCGGTCATGGTGCTGACACCCCTGAAATGTGCATGTCACCACACGGCTCACGCGTTTTCACAGTGATCTGGGGGAAGCTGCATAAGGCTGGCCTGGCAGCAAAGATTTTCACATTAGACACGCTTCAGTTAAGCCTCATTCCACTTCATACCCTAGGAAACTGTGGGGTCATCAGACAGCCCAGTTGCTCCTCAGACTTCTCAGCACCTTTCTAGTTAGGCAGGATCGTGCAAAATTCTAAAGGAGCCAATATGCACCTGCATCTGTGTCTTCCCTTCCCAGGGTGTTGGCAGAGGCCGCTGTTCCAGAGAGCAGGGCCTCAATCAGCCTGAATCCCTGAGTGCCTGCATGGAGCAGATTCCCTCACAAGCATCCCTGAGCCATGTAGTGGGAATGAGAGGTAAACTACTGTGCTAAGTTATGAGATGGTTAGAGCTGTGTGTTACAGCAACATAACCAAACCTACCCTGACTATTACATAGGGGCAACCTCACCTTTGTAAAATGGGTAAGAAAGATACCACCTAGAACCATTATTGTGAGGTTGAGTGAGATGATCTATGACTTGGCTGAAGGGTACACTCAGCTCCTGGACCCCACACCCTCTCCAAAAGCAAGGAATGTTGCCATGGGCCAAGGGCCAAGGCCGAGGACATTTGATTAGCCACTTCTAGCAGAAGCCACTACTGTAATGCTTAGCAGAGTGTTTAAGGGTTGAACACATATGGGGACCGGCCTGATCCGTGGGATGCTGGAAGCCTGGGCTGTGCCCTCTCAGAGGGGGCTTGGCCAGCTGCCTCTCTCTGGCTTCTTCAGCTCTCTTCTGTGTCTGGTATGGGGAGAGAGATTGGGGGCTGCTCCCCCAACTCTTGCTGGCTGGAGCTGTGAGCATTGCTCGAGGTGTTACAGCTGGGCTCTGAGAGGGCATCCTTTGGTTCTTCAAAGCCCCAGGCCGTAAGTGACTCTTGTGACCCCATCAGCAGCACAAACTTTCCCTCTGCCCCTCTGTCCCATAGCAGCCCCCAGCTTTGCCTCCTCTCCTGGCCACACCCATACCCCACCACATTTCCATCATAAACCTCCAGCCTGTCCCCTGAGCTGACCCTACCTCCCTCCATTTGGGAGAAGCCGTGGAAGCCACTGACTGTTCTCCTCCCCTCCTTTTTCAGCCTGTTTCCCACTGTTCATGTTAGGTCTACAACATCAAACCCACTTTTTTTTCGGTTGATCTCATTTCTCTGGAGTTTCTGATGCTCTGTGTCCAAAGCCCAAGCCACCGTATTCTTTTCACTTTCTAAATTCGAAGCCTTCTTGCCCTGGCTCTGCAGTTGGCTCCCTGCTCTGAGCCAGCTCACCTGATTCTTTAGAGGCAGAATGTTCCAAACACAGGCTATAAAAATGTCTTTCCTAGCTTTTGCATATTTCCCTGGGACTCTTCCCCGCTTACCCAAGAAGATGCCATTTCCCCCACAAAGCTGGCAGCCTTAATGCCCTTCTCCAGCGCCCTTCCTGCCCACCGTGGCTGAGGTCACAGCTCTGGACTATGAAATTCACAAACATAATCAGAGGTCACCTCCTGTCATTTGAGGATCCCTGATTAGAAAAGAACTTGATACATCAGCAGGGCATGTATAGAAATAAAAAATTTGAAAAGAGAGGAAGAAAACTGGACACACAAATCAGCAGGGCTTAGCAGTTTCCTTGTTGCTGTCACAAAGAATCTCCTGTTCTGGCTCATGTCAGCTCCTGCCAACCTTACAACCAGAGGTACAGTCATTGGACCTGTCCCATCCAGGACAGCAGCCACTGGCCACGTGGCTGATGAGTACCTGAGAGGAGCTCAGAAAAGCTGAGATGTGCTGTGGGTATAAAATACACACTGAATTCTAGACTTTGGTATAAAAAAGAATGTGAAATACCTCATCAACATTTTGTATATTGATGAGACACTGAAATGATAGTATTTTTAATATATTAGGTTAAAATGCATTATTAAAATTAATTTTACCTCTTCTTTTTCTTTTCTTTTTTTTTTGACATGTTGTCTGGCTGTGTTGCCCAGGCTGGAGTGTAGTGGCGCGATCTTCGCTCACTGCAACCTCCCTCTCTGGGATTCAAGTGACTCTCCTGTCTTAGCCTCCCGAGTAGCAGGGATTACAAGTGCCCATCATCACTCCTGGTTAATATTTATATTTTTAGTAGAGATGAGGTTTCACCATGTTGACCCGGCTGGTCTTGAACTCCCGACCTCGAGATTTTCCCACCTCAGCCTCCCAAAGTGCTGATTACAGCCACAATGCCTGGCCTCTTTTACTTTCTTAATGTGGCCACTAGAAAACTTAAGTTCCCCATTGCAGTGCACATTGTATTTCTGTCACACACCACTGCACAGGGCACCTCTCTGCCACTCCCACCAGGGGAGCTCTGCCCTTGGAATGCCGTGGCTTTGTTTCTTACTGCTGCTTAACAAATTGCCACCAGCTCAGTGGCTCAGAAAAACTCATTTATTATTTTGCAGTTCTCAAGGTCAGACTCTGACCTGGGTGTCACTGGGCTACAGCCAAGGTGTCGCTAGGGCTGTGTTCCTTTCTGGAGACTGTGGAGAAGAATCTGCTTCTCTGAGCTGCCCATATGCCCTGGTTCATGGCCCACTTCCATTTCTAAACGGAGCAATTGTTGTGAGCGTTTCTCATGCCTCACATTCTGAAGCGGACTCTCCTACCTCCCGCTTGCACATTGAAAGGATGAGCGTGATTGTACACAGCCCACCTGAACAATTCAGGATCATCTCCTTACATTGAGGTCAGCTGACTAGTAACCTTAATCCCACTTGCCACCTGAACTTCTTTTTGCCCTGGGTCCAGTTTCCTAACATATGCATGGGTTCCAGAAATTAAGACTTGTTCATCTTTGGGGCCGTTCTTCAGCTGCCCATTTGCCCATGCCCCATGAATCTGTTTTCTTATTCTGTGCAAACTGGCCAAATCTTGGAAATGACTGGCGTGGGGACACTTCCTTCATTTTCTCCCTTTCCTTGGTTATAGTGCAGAGATCTGCTGGGGGATGGTGTGACCCCAAAAAGCCAATTTCCTCCTTGAAGGGGGTGAGAAAAAGGGAGCATGTGACTTGACCAAGCCAATCAGCAAACGACCTTCCCTCCTAAGAGGAGTTGATTTGCTCAGGAGGGGGCATGTGACAAAAGCTGGGCCACTCAGAGGCCATCTAAGGACTTCACTGAGATGCTGACAAAAGCAGCCATTTGTGCCACAGGGGGAAAGCCAGCCTGAAATGAAACTGTCTCACAAAGAAATAGAGATGAATGACTTGTAGAGAACTGGAAACAGAAACAAAATGAAACTTGCAGAGAAAATATTGCAAGTAAATTTTGAACCTCTGGATCAAACCATGCCTGAGTCCCTCCTGGCTCTGACTTTTCAGTTAGATGAATCTACACATTCTCTTTTTGGCCAAGCCATTTGAATTGGATTCTCTGCTATTTGCAAAGTAAAGATCTGCCATGACTCAGAGAGGGGTTAAAGCCGTATTTGATCTGGATGCATGAGAGCTCATGAAGCCTGGCCTCACCCAGCTGTCACTTCCCACCAGCCTTGGAGGCACAGGTCCTAAAGGCATGCCCTGTCTCGCCTTCCCCAGATCTCCAAGAGGAGCCTCCTGCCTCTGCTTCTCTTCCTTCCCTGGAGTCAGTGTTTAGTTGTGCTGGTCAGCCTCGTCCAGGCCCTCTTTTCTGTGAACTGCTCTAACTCCATGGCTGGATTGACTGGCCAAGAGACAGACACCAGGGTGAGCTGGACTGTCAGACAGTCTCTCCTAGGAATCTGAAATACGAATTCAGAGAGACCAGCGGCCCATTGTCCATGGAAATGCAGGAGCTCTGGGGCTGAGAAACTCCTTTCCATCCAGAGGGAGAGAAGGTATGGTGGGTGAGGGGAGAACAGCAGAGGCAGGCAACCCTGGGGCCGGGGGAGTCAGAAAGTGCGGCTGCCTCTGTCTCCAAGGGCTCGCTAGCCTGAGGTCAGGTTCTTCCTGAGGTCTGACTGCTCCTCTTGCCCAATGGGTCTAAAATAAATCAATTATCACCTGGCCATTTTCCCTTTTGATGAGATAAATGAATTTCCATCACTTGCTATTAGAAGAGCCTTGAATAAGCCACTCTTCCCAATCCCACGCTTGCCCCAGGTCCCACTGTCCCCGATGGGGAGAAGGCCAAGTGAACACCCTGCCTGCAGGGACCCTCATGGAGGCAGTTCTCTTTCCCAACTTTGTGCCATGCAGGTGAGGCTGCTAAGGCTGCAGGCACGACTTGGGCTGTCCAGGGTTACTGAAGACAGCAGTGTTGGGTTGAGTCCCAGGTCTCCTGACTCCACACATGGTGGCCCATGCAGCTAGCTGCCCAGCCCACAGCCATTCTCCCCTTCCTCTCCCTCAAAGCCAAAGGTGGCTACAAAACCCAGTACAGCCCAGGACAGGCGTCCTCTGAGCGGGGCTTCCAGGACAGCTACTGCTTTCCTGTTGGACCTGGTGGCTCTTCACTGTACCCTTCCCCTTCCCTGTATTCCTCCCTGGGGCACGAAGCTCTGCCTGAAGGTGCAGCAGCAGCCACTTGTGATCCTGAGGATGAAGGAACCTGCTGAGGATGGCAAAGGGAGCTGGAAGAACCCTGGTCCCCTAAAGCCTCACCCAGCCCCAGCAGTGGGACCATCATGGATCCTGGCCTCTGGGCTTCTCATTTCTCAAGGAAAGGAAAAACCCCTAACCCTGCTTGCTTAAGATCCTGTTGTCAGGTTTCTGAGTCTTTTGTTATTTGCAATTATAACTGATCCTTTCCTATGTCCTCTGAAAATTTGGGTCATGGGTGGAGTTTTCTGGTGAGAAGGAGAAGGGCTCAGGGACTTTCTAATTTCATCATTTTGCCCAGGGTCCAGTTTCCTCTCAAGTTTGCTTGGACAGATGGAAAGTCAGCAGAAATTTGGCCTTCTCAGTGTCCTGGTGGGTGAATTTTACGAGGATTTCTCATCACAGAGGATGGGAGCCCAAAGGAGAATGGCCGCCATTGGAGCCTTTCCTCTCCCTCCACTGCTGCAAACACTGAGCTCTGTGTCAGGTGGGCTGCAAGTAAAGAAAACTCAAGTAATGGAGGCCTCCTTGAACAGGAGTTAATTTTACTCACGTAACAAACCGATGTGGTCCCAGGATTGTCTCACAGGCCAATAAAGTCAAAGCATGGTGTTGGCAAGTCTGAGATTGTCTTGATTTTCCCCCATTGCTGCAAGATGTCCACCACGGCTCCGAACACCACATCCTCAATGGTGAATAAAGCTGATCTCCCACTGGGAAGGGCCTCTGTCTCCTTGTGTGGTGGAGGCTGTTGGAGCACCTGCAGGAGTATCTGAACCGTGTGCTACTGGGGTAGTCCACACCCTTCAAGCCAGTCATGGCTTTCCTGTTTGCTTTGCCAGATACTAGCTAAGGATAGGTCGGTGATGCAATTCTGGCCCGTGAGACATGATGGAAGAGCTGCTGGGTGGAATTCTGGGAAAAGTTCCCTTATTCTTTGAAAGATGGATCCAGGAAAAGAGAGTCTCCTCTGCTGGGTGTTGTCATATCTGGAGGTGATGCCTGGAACTGTGGCAGCTGTCTTGTGATCATGCGGGAAGCTGGCCCGAAAACAGAGCTGGCCCACTGAAGAGGGCAGTATGGAAAGGTGGAAGAAACCGGGGTCCTTGTTGATGTCCCTGCGGCACTGAACTAAGCAGCCCTGAGCTGTCCTACCTCTGCACTGCTTGCCACAGGAGACACATCTTGACTGTTTTAAGCCTCTGTGAGTTGTGGACTTTCTGTTCCTCACAGCTGACAGCACTCTAACCAATCCACACATTTCCCTCTGTTTGATTTCCTGCTCCAGAGAGACAGGCACAGACCAGTACCAGGCAGCCTGGCTCTGGGGAAAAGCAACAGTGCTTATGCTTTGCCAGCACAGTGGGAGCGCTGCCTCCTGCGGCTGGCTGCTCATTCCATAACCACACTGCCTGCCACTGGCATACGGAGGCCAGGACAGTGTTCAAAACCCCAGGCAGTGGGAGGAGTGGTTTGGGGAGGTTTTGTGGGAGTGGATAAAGGAAGGCCATTCCCTGACCCTCAGAACCCACGCTGCCTTCACCCCACACAGCCCTACCCAGCCCGGCATCGCCTCCAGTGCCCCTGGAGACAATGACGGCAGTCACCCACTGGCTGCTACTGTGCCGGGCCGGGCAGGAAGGCTGGTGGTTAAGTGCGGGAGAATGCCCAGGTCCTGGGGCTAGGCCAGAATGTGTTTCTGTAGAGACAGCATGGACATTCTGTCCCCTGCAGCCCACCTGGTGCTGGATGAAAACTGGCCGGCTCAGTACTTTTCTGCCAACTGTTTATATAGATTTGCGTCCACACGAGCTCCCTCTTGCAATGACCCAGGCCCCCACGAGGCCCTCCCCACAGTCTTTTGTGTTCAGAACACTCTGAGCCCTTGAGCCTCCTTTCTCTCTGGGAAAGGGACATTTTGGTAGTGAGAAGGGCCTAGAGGGAGGCACTTCTAGAGGCATTTTCTTTCTAGGAGGAAATGCTCCAGGGCTCTCTTCCATCCGCTGCTAGCTGCCAAGTTAAGTGAGTGGTGGCGAAGGTCACATGTGAGCTGCACAGCCACAGAGCCTTGCTTTCTACTTTTCAAGTTTCATTCCCCAAGACGTCCCTCCATGAGCTTGTTCTCCTGCCACGCCAATGCTGGATGCTCGTGCTGGCAGCAGGTAGTGATGTGACCCATGCCTGGAGCTGGGGATTACTGCAGGCATGTCATTCTTTCTAGGCCAAAGGGGGCAGCCTTAGGGCTTTGGTGGAAACCTCTGAGTAAGGGAGGCTCACAGTTCTGGCTTCCTAGCTGGAGAGAATACGCCTGGCACTGCTGGGGACCGTCTTTCCCACTCAAGGGAGCCAGCCGGGACTTTTTAGCCACTTGAGTCAATGTTAAAAAAAAATCAATTTGAGTTGGACTCTCTGTGTCTCCCAATGGAAAGTCGTTAGTAATATAAAGGCAGATGTCCCTCCTAGGCCAAATTAATCTCTCCTTTATTGCTCTCTCTATACCACACACACCCGCTTCATTGGCATTTACTGTTTCCCCACCTGCCTGGGTGACTTCTCCCCTCCACAAAGGACTGGACAGTGCTGCCTCTGCAGTCACCCCTGGATCCAGGTGCAGTTAATTCTACTCTCAAGGTGAGCTAAACTCCTCAGTGAATTATCATCATTGGTCCAATAAAGCTGCTCTTGTTTTATTTATTCTTTTCTCTCCGCACTTACACCCCTTCCCTTCCCCTGCATGGGCAACACGCTCTGCATAGATTCCCCCAACTCTTGCCTTGCTTTTAAAATGCTCTTGCAAAAGAGATACTGTCTTTATGTGTTTTTAATTTCTGCAAATGGTAATGTTTGGGTTCCCATGTTGCTTCCTCCTTTTTAAACTCAGCCCTGTGTTCAGGTCCATCCACGTGGCCGTGTGTGCACTTCATCTCTCCTTGCTGCTGCATAATTCTCCATGGTGTGGACCATTCCCACTTTGCCTTTCCATTCTCCAGGGTAGACCCCTAGGGTGCCTCCCACAACCCCCATCCCCACACTATGACACAGAACTCTGCAGTGAACATCTTGGTGTGCATGTTTGATCAATCCGTGTCAGTTTCTTCTACATCTCTACCTGGGAAAGGAATAGCAGGGTTGTAGGGGATACATACTATTGACCAAAATCCCTCCACAATGGCGGCTCTGGTCTATACTCCACAAGCAGTGCCCTCACCAACTTCCCCACTTCCCTACCTAACACTAATGCTTGTCTTTTTTTTTTTTTTTTTTTTTTCTTGAGAGATAGAATCTCAGTTGTTGTCCTGGCTATTGCCAGGTGCGAGCATAGCTCACTGCAGCCCCAAACTCCTGAGCTCAAGTGATCCTCTCATCTCAGCCTTCTGAGTAGTTGGGATGATGGGCATGTACCACTGTGTCCAGCTCCAATACTTGTCTTTACCCAGCTAACTTCTGCCCACTAGATTGCATTAGCTTTCTACTGCTACTGAACAAGTTAACACAAATTGTGTGGTTAAAACACTATATATTTTTCATCTCCCATTTTCTGTGGGCCAGGATTCTGAGCTCGGCTTAGCCAGGTTCTCTCCTCAGACTGAAATCAGGTGTTGGCCAGGCTGCATTCTCATCAGAGGCTCCACTGGAGAAAGACCTGATTCCAGGCTCCCTCAGTTCCCTGGCAGAAGTCATCTCCGAGTGGTTGTAGAACTCAAGGAGACTTGCTTCTTCAAGGTCAGCAGGAGCGAGAGAGTCTCACACCTTTACATCCTTTTTTAAAGGGCTCACCTGATTAGATGCACCCAGGATCATGTCCTTTTTCATTAACTCAAAGTCAACTGATCAGGGACTTTAATTACATTGACAAGTTCCTTTCCCCTTTTCCATATGGCACACCATCACCTTTGTTATAAGCTATTGATTAGAAACACATTATAGGTTCTGCCCACAGTTACCAGGAGAGGATTACAGAAGAGCTTGCCTACTGGGGTTCAGCTGAGAATTTTGTCTCCCATGTATGTATTAGGTGTTATCTTGTTGTTCAAATTGTAGTAAAACAAACATAATGCAAAATTTCCCATCATAACCATCGTTAATTGTACACTTCAGGGGTATCAAATATATTCACACTATTGTGCAACCATTACCACCATCCATCTCAAGAACTCTTTATTTTTGCAAAACTGAAACACTGTGTCCAATTAGACACTATATTCTCATTCCCTCTTTGCACAAGCTTTTGGCAATCATTCCATTTTATGTTTCTATGAATTTGGTTATTCTAGGAATCACATGTAAATGGAATCCTGTCCTTTTGTCACTGGCTTATTATACTTAGCATAGTGCCCTCAAGGTTCATCCATTGTGTAGCTTGTCACAGGATTCTCTCCCTTTTTAAGGCGGAATCATATTTCATTGCACGTGTAGACCAAATTTTGTTTATGGATTCGTCCATCAATGGACACTTGCTTCACCTTTTGGTTTCTGTGAATGCTGCTGCTATGAACTTGGATATGCAGTATCTCTTTGACATCTTGCTTTCAATCCTTTTGGGAATATGTCCAAAAGTGGAAATTCTTGGTCATGTGGTAATTCTATTTGAATTTTTTTAAGGAATGGCCATATTGTTTTCCACAGTGGCTGCACCTTCTGCATACCCACCAGCAGTGCACAAGGCTGGTACACTCCTCACGAACACTTGGTATTTTTGGTTTTCTGGACAGTAGCTCTTCTAGAGGGTATGAGGTCATATCTCACTGTGGTTTTTGTCTGCATTTCCCTTACCCTGGGTGATGCTGAGCACCTTTTCGTGTGCTCGTTGGCCATCTGTATATCTTTTTTGGAGAAATATCTGCTCATATATCTTATTGTTGTAATGTGCATTTCTGTTCTAATGATCTTGGCCACCTCCTCATATGCTTCCTGGCTTTTGGGGTTTCCTCTCCCAAAAATTACCTGCTCGTGACCCTTGTCCATTTACTTTTCTTGTTAATTTTCAGGAGTTCCTTGTATATTGAGGCTACTAATCTTCTGTCAATTTTAGACTGCACATAACTTCTCTCATTTTGCCATTTGTCATTTGGAACAGATTTATCTGATTTTAACATCATGAAATCCCGTCTCTTTTTTCTGCCTTAGTTTCTGCTTTGAATTTTTGTCTAAGAAATCTTTTACTTCCATTGGGTCTCAAAGATGTTCCACTTTTTTATTTTATTATTTTTTTTCCTGGCATGTTATAATCTGGCGATTCGTGGTAGTCAGTGTGAAAAACAATCTCATATAATGTGGATGCTCAGATGATGGATTAAAGAATCATTCATGAACAATGTGAAAAATAATGTGACACAAACTGAAAAGAATCATTCACTGATTCTTTAATCCATCATCTGAGCATCCACATTCCATGGGATCACATTATTTTTCTCCACATACTAAGTAAGAGTTTTTCCAACAAGAACAGCAACTCTTTCCCACTGACTTGTGGTGCACCTTTTATCACAGATGAAGTTCCCCTCTAACCAGGCATCTCCCTCTCCATGCTGTCGGTGAGTTGTGTATTGGTTCACTGTCACCATACTGCTTAAGACAACACCAGCGCCTTTAGCGTGTACCCGAGTATCTGGAAGAGCAAACCTCTGCCTACCCTCCTTTGACTTAGCCATCTGTGGACCTTTATCCCTCCTCACATGTTTCAGAGTAAGTTTCTAAAATTATAATCTTTACTGGAACTACAGTGAAGTGATAGCTGAATTGAGGGAGAACTGAATCTCCATATATTAGGCCACCCCTCCCAGGAGCAGGAGATGACTTTACTTGGGGCGTGTATACACCCCGTTCTACTCCCACCCACCAATGAATCAGCAATGGATGGAGTTTGCTAAATCAATGCTAGGGAGGAGATCTCCAGGGAGGAAGACAGAGTGGGCCTGGAATATTCTTCTGTACCACTGCTTCCATTCCCAGCCATGCCTGGCAAGAGGGAGGAAACATCCTGTCATACAATCTATATTTCCTGGGTGGATGAAAC
This sequence comes from Plecturocebus donacophilus, assembly GCA_004027715.1. Lineage (NCBI taxonomy): Eukaryota > Metazoa > Chordata > Mammalia > Primates > Pitheciidae > Plecturocebus > Plecturocebus donacophilus. The sequence goes on from PVKP010016612.1 coordinate 30,167, forward strand.
CCAGGCATCCTAGAGGAAGCAGGTGTGGTGGGAAGTTGGGGCAAGGGGCGAGGGGACACAGAGCAACAGAACTTCCTGGCTTTCCCTAGTATGAGCCAATCCTCCCAGTCAGCATCTTGAGGTGGCACCAGCTAGTTCCCCCACGTCCCGGGCATTGGGAGGATTGATGTGCTTCACTCAGCTTGTCTACCTCATGACTTGACTGAGCCACACCTCAACCTTGTGAAGTAAGTAGACAGATTATCATCCCCATTCAAGAGAAGAGGAGAAGCCATCTCCTCCTAAGGTCCGAGGAGAAGGAAGTTCACTCATCACTTGACAAACATTTATCAAGAGGCCAAAATGCAGCAGCTTCTTGGCCATGGGAGCTGGCAGAGACCAGACAAATGGTCAAATGGTTTCAGTCAACATTAGACACCATGGTGGCCGTGTTGCTCTTGTCAGGCAGCACCATTTCCTGAGAGAACAAACCCCATGCACTCCATTCCTGCTAGGCTGGTCAATCGTGGTGGCCCCTCACCAAAGACAGGAAAGGGGGCAATTGTCTAGGTCTAGCCACTATGGCAGGACATGCCACACCCCCTAGCCACACTGACTGACCGAGAGGGCAGGACGACGATCCTTGCAGGACCAGAGTTTTCCCTCGGTTTTCACATGTATGTTGGGGAACAGAAGTTTCTTTCTACTAAGGATGCTGGAGGAGGGTGGAAACAAGTCTTGGGCAGCTGGCAGTCATCTTTTTATAGGAAAGAGCCTTCAGGAAGAAGAAAACCAAGCAGAGACAAGCAGTATGCACACATGAGAGAGAACTAGAGGCCTGCCAATGTTGCTTTAGTACTTGGGTCCAGCCATGCCTGAAGTTAACACATTCATACTTTCTATGTGAGCCAACCATGATCTATTGGCTTATGCTCATTTGAGTTGGAATAAGTGGAAACAAGGAGTCCCACTGGAAAGAGTCCCTCTCTGCTCCCTCTAACAAACTTTCACCCCTCAGGTTCCACCAGACTCTTTTAGGTTGGGGCAGAATCCAGATTCTGCTAGTAAGTACCCTTTATTCCTTATTGATTTATGACATCTGCTAGAAGGCCAAGCCTGCCTTCTGTGTCATCCTCCAAGCTGGTGATGAAGATACCGATGCGGAGGACAGAGCAGTGTCTCATGCCGCACCCTTCTCCCTCAGGCTGTCAGCCCTTGAATCTTTCACACTGTTGCTGGTCTTCACAGAATCCCAGATTCCCAATATTAGAAAGGACCTCAGGTTCCCCACTCACTCTATCCCAGCCTCTTGGCTGAAGTTTTCATCTACAGGGGTGGTGCCAGCCTTGGCCAGAGGAAAGTGGACTGTGTGGTGAGTGTCCATTGGCAGCTTCCCAGCACGATGTTCCCATTCTCCTGCCACTAGTGCCCAAATTGGACTTCTCCATTCTAGCCTGTGCTTTGCTGCGACGCTTCGCAAGACTTTATGGAAGGTTCTGGAATAACGGAAGGGAACTACAACATAGAGCACCACCAGCGGCTACTTCTGGAGGTGGCTTTGCTCAGAGGACCTGGGCCTGCGAAGGAAAGGGGTGTCTCAGAAATAGGCATGTCTTCTCCATTAATCAGGTTACTCAGAGATTGGCATTAGAATCACTGGTCTGAGTAAGGAATGTTCACCTTCACTCCATGGGGGCAGACACCATCCAGTCAGTGGAGGGCCTTGATAGAAACAAAAGGCAAAGGAAAAGCGAATTTCCACATCAACTTGACTAATGGAGGAGACTGCCTCCTTCTGAGACACCCCTTTCCCTCCCAGGCCCACATGCTCTGAGCAGAGCCACCTTCAGAGGTGGTGTCTATGTTGTAGATCCCTTCCATTATTCCAGAACCTTCCATAAAGTCTTGTTCAACATTGCAGCAAACCACAGCCTAGAATGGAGAAACAGAATCAAGAGCATAGGTACAGAGACAGACAGATGAGCTTTATTATGTGAATTGGCTTCCATGATTATGGAAGCTGAAAAGCCCCACCATATGCTTTCTGCAAGTTAGAGAACCAGGGAAGCTGGTGGCGTAGCTCAGTCCAAGTTTGAAAGCCTGAGAACCTGGGCGTGGGGGTGCTGCTGGTACAAGTTATAGAATCCAAAGCCTGGATCTGATGTCCAAGGGCAGGCGAAGATGGGCGTCCCAGCTGCAGAAGGGAGGAAGGGGAAGTGGGGGGCGGGGGGCGGGTGGTGAGGGGGAAAGAGAGAGAAAAAAAGAGAGAGACTGCATGGCAAATTCACTTTTACTCTGCCTTTTGTTCTATCAAGGCCCTTAACCTTTTGGATGGTGTCTGCCCCCACTGAGTGAAAGTGAATATTCTTACTCAGTCCAATGAATCAAATGCTTATCTCTTCTGGAACCACCCTCATAGATATACCCAGAAATAATGCCTTATCGGCTATCTGGGTATCTGGTTACCCCAGTCAAGGTGGGATTTTAATCCTATCTAAAATTAAACATCACATCTCCTTTTCTCAGCCCCACTGCTGGTCCCCTGACAGACAGGCAGGAGCCCCTTTGCCCATTCTAATGCCGGCCCGTGTTCTTTTCTCCAGATGATGTACAGGAGAAAGGCCTGTCAGTACCTTCAGGGAACACCTGTCCCCAGCCACAGGGAGGGCCTTTGTCCCTCTGGGTGTAGGCAGTTATGGTTGCATCAGGACATTCTGGGTAATACGTTCTGGCATGAGTCCAGGATGGGGCTCACCAAGCCCAGACCAGGTTGGGCAGGGCCCAGCCCAAATTAGTTTCTGTTTCTCTCAGGGTCGGGTCGGTCACCATCAGTGTGCATGGCAGCTGGCCCTGCAGGTCTTGCTGCATTGCACCTCTGCCTGTCCTGCAAATTGCATGAAGGAGAAAGAGCGCACTGAGTCCTTGGTGCCCCAATCCAGGTCTGAGAGGAATGCTTCTTTTTAAATGTCCAAACTGCAGCAAACAACCTCCACCACCGCCACCACAACAAAATATGTGTCTTCTGAAGAAGCCGCACATCTGAGAATTGAACTATGTGAGATGCCAGGCCTCATCTCTACAGCCAATCCATGCAACCTTCTAGTCTAAATAAAGCCTCTGCCTTGGGGCTACTTCTCAGCATGAGAACTTAAGAGGTGCGGACCTGTTCATAACGGCAAAACTCAGCTGCCTGTACAGATGGTGTTCCTAGAACTAACGGGCATCAGCCCTTGGTTAGTTCAAGCCTGCCCTGTTAGGGGGCAACTTACAACTTCTAAATGGTCTATAGTTTTTGTTTTTCAGCTTCAGAGTCTCAGGATCTCAATGTGGACAGGGCACCGTGATAAAAAAGAAAGGTAAGATGGGGTACAAAATAGATTCTGCAGGTACCGGGAGGATATTGCAAATCTGGGTGAAGGTGAATGGAGCCACACACAGCCTGGATAGGCACGAAATGGCACAAAGGGAGAGAAAGGCTACATCCTGGAGGGGCAGGGTGTGGAGTCACATCAGGGTTGGTGAGTCAGAGAGGAGGGAGGGATGTGAACACGTTCTGTGCTCTCTTGGGTCCCGCCAGGCTCACGTGTGGCTTTGCTCTGACACATTTGTGTCACATGCTGTGACACTGTGGAATCCTCTGCACGTCAGGTGGGCGCCTTCCATGGCGGCAGGAACAGAGAGACAGTCATTCCCGCATTCTTTTGTTCTATACTGCTTGCCTCCCACTGGCTGGTCTCCTGCTGGGTGCTGGGAACACCGTCAAAACATGAATGAACTCAAAAGCTCTCTGTTCAAGCGGACCTTAGGGCTGAGACAGGAGTCGGGTGTTAATGGAATAACCACACGAATGAACACACTGGCCACAGGCCCAGCTGAAACCTCGGCACCTCGCGGCTGCAGAAGGTCCCCAAGTGAAGGCTTGGGTTTTCATGAACAAAGGAAATGGCCCTGGAGAGGTCTGACTTGTTTTCCATGACTGCAACTGGCTCTTGACGATCTTCTCTGCTTTCTAAACGTCTCCAATTGGGAATCTCGCTAGAGCCCCAGCTTGGAGGAGCGTGAGCCCTGAGAACCTGTTTATCAGAAGACTGCCTGAGTTCCTGCTTGAGGCTCGGTCATCCGGGACCTCGCGGCTGCCTGTAACAGCACTCTCCGACCGAGGGCCTGGGCAGACTAGGAAGCGGAGCAGGCCCCGCCCAGAACACGGGTACGTGGCCACGTTCAGCTACGAGAGTACGCTGCGTGGGGCGGGGTTTCTGACCCAACTGCGCTTCCCAATTGGCTTCGGGGTTTAGTTTGAGCTGGGGGCAAGGAGCTGGGCCATCCGCGCCTTCCAGCGACTTCGCGGGGTACTTCTTTGGCGGGAGTTGGCGGCTGGTGTGAGGTGAGACGCGCGACGGCCGCTCTCTGGAGAGACCCTGTCAGACCCCGACAAGGATCATCCAGGGGCCTTCCTCCTTCAAGAGCCTCGTCTGAGCGGCCTGTTGGGGACCCGGCAGGAGTTGAAGGGGATGGAGCGCTGGCCGTACAGGGCCTGTGGTGTGAATGTATCTCTCTGGGGCGTGGTGTTGGGGGCGGCGGTGGAGAGCGCCGCTTGCCTCGTCCTCGGCATCCTGTCTCCCTACATCCAGAGGGGGCATCCAGGACCTGACGTGGGGCAGGTGCTCTGCGAATATCTTGAGGTAGTGCTGGGAGCGCCCGCCATGGCTTTGGCGAGGGAGCAGAGTCTTGAGCGGCCCTGGGCGGGGACTGTGGGGCGCCTAAGCCATGTTCCAGGCTCTCTGTAAGGCACAGGCATGCCAAATATGGGGGCAGGTTTAGAGTTTTACCCTTGATCAAGGGCTGAACGCCCAGATGTGTACAAGGCCAGGCATCAGTGATAATCAAGATGGAGGCAAATGGGAGGGGTGCTGCTGCTGGGCTAGAGGGACAGTGGCAGGCAGCTGGGCCCTGTGGGGTGTGTGCTCAGAGATGCCAGAGCTCAGCATTTTCTATGATTACCGCAACTGGAAACCTTGATTTAAAAAAAGGATGTGTGTGTGTGTGTGTGTGTGTGTGTGTGTGTGTGTATGTGTGTATGTATATGTATCTGAAGCCCTCTGGTGATAAATGTTGGTTTTAATTCATAAGGTTTTAGCATGTTGTATAGCCAAATATCTATATCTATCTATCTGTATCTATATATATATCTAAGAGTTGAATTTCCCCTGGGGTGCCAGTTTGCAGCCTCTGCCGTAGGAGTCCTGAGCTGAGTCGTTGGGTTAACTGGAAGATGGGTACCCCTCGCCCTGGCTTTGACTCTGCTTCAGTAGACCTAGCACAGACCTACTGGGGTTAGATTTGGGCACTGGGGGTGATCTGAGTCTAGGGGACAGACATCCTCCTTGCAAAGTAGGCAGGACTTGCCACAGGCCTGTGTTTGTAGCCTTCCTGTACCATGTGTCTGTGAACGGGGCTACGCAAACATTTTCAAAATAGCTAGTGCCTTTGGGATGAGCCTCCCATGGCCCCCCAGACCCTGGGCACTGGAAGGTTCCTGATCCCATTACTATTTGGATTCATGGCTTGAAAGTGAGCTGACTCTGGAAAGGAGGAGTGCGCCTGGGGAATTCTTGGGAGGAAGTTACCGTGGGTCAGCTGGCTCTTCTGGGCCCCTCTTGCACGGAGGGCAGACAGCCGGACATACAGAGATGAGCCTCTGCCCTCAGGACACTCTGATCACATAGGGAGGTAAAACTGTAGCCCTGGAGGAGGGCTTCTTACGGCTCCTTGCCTGGGAGGCTTGGGCTGGGGAATTCAAGGAGGAGAGGGAGGGCCTAGAGGGTGTTCCAGAAGCATCGTAGACTTAGAGCCCTGTGCAGAATTGGGTGGGTGGCTGGGAAGGGAGAAGAGGCTCCCAGGTGGGCCTGATCACAGTATGGTGGGGATGGAGAAATATGATTAGACCAGCCTATTCATCAGGGTCATGCTGGAAAATAGGGAAGAGGGGCTTTTAGGCCCCAATTTTTGAGTCAGGAGGGGTTCAGTGCTGTTTTAAGGAACATAGATATTTGTTAATTCAGGGAAATATTGTGGATGGGAAGGAGGGGTTGAGGAGCTACAAGTGGCATCTTCTGAGGAGAAAGTTCATGTGAGGGGGACTGATTGTCCCCAGCTAGATGCTCATTCCCTGCGAGTAGGTCTCTGTGTTCTGACCCCCAGTTGTCCCTCTTCTATTAGCCAGCCCACCTTCCCGTAATGTTTGGGTGGTTACAGGGGTGTCTCCTGGTGCGGAGGGAGAGGGCAGCTGAGTAGGACCTGGTGGCCTCATGGAGATGGTCTTCTTCCTTGGCAGTCTCATGCCTCCTTCCTGCCAATCCAGTCCTTACTCTTTCTCTCTGCACAGAAAGAATCAGCATCTCCAGGACAGCCCCTATCTGTGCTAGGAGATGGCAGGATGGGTGTGGATAGTAAGACAACCAGTCCCACTCACGTTGGCCTGAGGCGGCCCCTGACCTGGATACTGTAAGACTTTTTGAGGACAGCTGGCTCCCTGGTGGGACCAGTTGGGTGTGGGGCGGGGCCTTGATCTGAGCCAGCCCCTAGTTTCCACCTTAGGTTCACCTCACTGCTGATGGCCTAAGTGATGTCTGTCCTGGGAGTGGGGTATTGCACTTACCCCAGGAATCCCTGGATTGTGGCTCAGATTCCATATGGCTCCATCCTTGCACCTTTCCTAGCTCAGGTTTCTTGTGGAGAGAAGGAGAGTGGCAGAGGTGTCTGGTTCCTGAATCGTATAGGCTCACATGGCCACCATGTTGGAAAGCAGACTCCAAACCAAGCCAAGGAGCAGCCCCAATGGCCGAGAGGTAGAGTGCCTCCTCCTATTCCTCAAATCCCCTCTGCTCTGCTACCTCTTCTGCTGTGCCCCTCACTCCTAGAGCCTCTCTTGTTCCATCTTTCCCTTTCTCCTTTGAGTCCTCTCATCTCTCCTCATTGCTCTTTCCAGACTAGCCTGTGGTCCTCAGGCTTTGGGATGAAGCTGGAGGCTGTCACCCCATTCCTGGGCAAGTATCGTCCCTTTGTGGGTCGCTGCTGCCAGACCTGCACCCCCAAGAGCTGGGTGAGTGATAGTATGGCCGGGCCCCAACCAGGAAGCTTGGTTCTAGGGGGCCAAAGCTCTGGGAAGCTGCTGCTTTTGTGTCCCTCCGAGCTAGGCTCTTCCTGCCCCATGCCTCTGCTTCTGTCTTTTAGGGGAATAGATGCACTGGTATTGGTTGTGTGGTTGGGCTATGGCTTGCTCCCAGGCCTGGGAGAGTTGGGTGGGGAAGTGCAGAGGGGCCTAAGTGGTGGTAGGGTGTGCCCTGAGGGGTGGGGTCTCATCATGCCTGTGTGAGTTTTGTTGTTCAGTTATGGGGACATCACCCACTCAGACTTCCCTAGCCCTTAGTGCATGCTTGAAGAAGTCTTTTTTGGTTCATGCCATGTAATGGTGGTGAAAGTGCCCAGATTTCTGATGAAGACTCGGGCTCCATGTTCTCTGCTGTTGAGAAGATAACCACTTGGAGACTTTCCTATGCCACTCTGAAAGAGGGTGATTGTGTACAGGATACAGCACTTCAATTTGAGCATGGGCCCCTTTTTCCCAAGCCAGCACAGGATCTGGGGTCAAACACCTTTTGGGAAATATTGTGCTGTAATCTTTTCTCCTGGAAGACTTAGCAGGTCACCAGGCAGAGACCAGAGGGGCGAAACAGGGTGTTTTTGTTGCCACTTTGCAATGGCCCTCCAGGACATGCTATCTCTCCCCCTCTCTGGCAGGAATCACTCTTCCACAGAAGCATAAGGGACCTAGGCTTCTGCAATGTGATCCTGGTGAAGGAGGAGAACACCAGGTAGTCAGAGCTACAGAGTGGAGCAGGTTTGGGGACAGGGCCCCTTGGGTGCAGGGCTTCTGGGGCCCTGATTTTAGGTGCCATTTTCTTCCTGTGATAGAAAAAGAAGGGCCCTGTCCTCTGTTCCATACAGAAGTCTGCAGGGAGGGGCACTTGGAACTCTCCTGCAGTTCCTTCTGTGAGCATGTATGGATTGCCCACCATGTGTCAGGCCATGAACCTGTACCCAACTCAGCAGGGTGAGGGGTGGGAATGGGGCACAGGTGGGTAGGCTGTTCCTCTTCCTGGCTCAGGTGTTCCTGGGACATGAGACTGGGGTATGGTATGGTTCCTTTCTGATTGAATAGCCCTCTGTGAGCCCTACTGGAGGTGGGCACTCTCTGAATGATCTTCCCTCCCACTTGGGAGTTGTGCCCAGGTTTTGGGGCTGGCTGGTTCGGAGGCTCTGCTATTTCCTATGGTCCCTGGAGCAGCACATCCCCCCCTGCCAGGATGCCCCACAGAAGATCGTGGAAAGCACTGGGTGAGGAGGCAGGGACTGGGGTCTGGCTGGGACTTCTGGGTTCCTGTATGGGATGAGAGTGACACGAGGTAGGGGTGGTTGAGAGGGCAGGCTGGGGCACAGCTTCTAGAGCATGAGCTTCGCCTGGGACTCTTCCTTAAATAGAAGGGTGAAGACTGGAGGCTGTGCCCTGCCCCAGCTGATACCGCTTCTCCCAATCCCCTCACAGAGTACAGAACCTTCTCTCAGGGAGGGTCCCAGGAGGTGCTGGGGAAGGCCAGGTGCCTGACCTTATGAAGAAAGAGGTACAGCGCATCCTGGGTCACATCCAGGCCCCACCCTGTCCCTTCCTGGTCAGGTAACTGTGCTGAGGGGCACTCACCCCTCTACTGGGGTCTGTCCTTCTGGAGAGTGGGTGTTGGCCAGGCTTGGGGAAGTTCGGGACTCCCCTACTGGGGAGCTGGAGAGTGTTTACCAGAGTGGGCTGTGGCTGCCTTCACCACTGCCTCCTGTACCCACATTCCCCCAGGACAGGTCTGAGTTTCTGTTGGATGTAGGGCACTGTTCCAGGGAAATGAAGGGGTAAACCGAGATACACATGGCTGCAAGAAGGAAGGAGCAGGGCTGAGACAGAATGCTAGGAAGGGGATGAAGAGACGGTAAGCCAGGGCCAAGAGGAGGAAAAGGAGCCAGGCTTGGGGGCTCTCATTTCATTTCTAGTGCCTTGATCTGCCTACCTTGACATCAGCCATCAGCCTCCCTTTCTGTGTTTCCTTCCCTCCGAGCCTAGCTGAGATTCCAGGCTCAGGGTGCTAATAATGCTCTTGTGAGGGAGTCATGGGCATGACTCCCTGCTGTCTGCCTTCTCTTTGTACCTGAGCAGCCCAGCATTGCTAGAGAAACACCCAGTGGACTGGTTTCCTTGTTAAGTGCAAATGTCAAAGGGACACATGGCATTCTCCAGGCAGGGCTACCACCCAGCCTGTTCCTTCTTGGACTTACCCACTGTCAACTGATGCTGCATATCATGCTTCACAGAAAGATAAAAGCCATCACATGGGACTTGCTGCTTATCTACCATACCTCCCTGCTACCTACAGCTATGTGTCTATCTTCCATTAAAGGTTCCAGGCCAGTGTGGTGGCTCAGGCCTGTAATCCTAGCACTTTGGGAGGCCAAGGTGGGTAGATCACTTGAGCCCAGGAGCTCGAGACCATCCTAGGCAAAATAGACCAGCCTGGCGACCTCGTCTCTCCAAAAAATTAGCTGGTACAGTGGTGCACGCCTGTGGTCCTAGCTACTTGAGAGGCTGAGGTGTGAGGATTGCTTGAGCCTAGAAGGCAGAGGATATAGTGAGCCAAGTTGGTGCCATTGCGCTCCAGCCGGGGCAAGAGAGCAAGACCATGTCTCCGAAAGTAAATAGAGCTGTTCCTCCTGTTGAGTTGGGGGGACAACCCCACCTGCCTGCCCACCAGGGACTTCCCCCCTGCAGTTATCCCCTTTCCTTCTTCTATCACTAATTCTTCTCTGTTATTCCACCTTTCCTGGCAGTTTGCAAAGACCAGGGGGGGTTCGGCCTGGGGAGAGGCTTGGTCCTCTTGTGTCCTTTCGAGTAAATGGAGGCAGATGCTCTGATTCTGATGTGAAGCAGCTGTGCCATGAGGTCTTGGGAGAGTAGCAGCGTCTGGTGGGCATGAACTCTGGGTCAGAACTTACAGTCCCAGCACTGCTACTTCTTAGTATTCGCTACCATGAAGCAGTTTTGTAGCTTCCCTGAGTCTCACTTTCCTCTTCTGTAAAATGACGATAGTGATGGGGCCTGCCTTAGAGGAGCACTGAGCGGCCCTCCAAGGTGACATGGGGCTGAGCATCACCCTTGCTGCACCTCAGCCCGGGTGTCACTCCCAGGCTGTTCAGCTGGGCGCTGCTGCGGTTCCTGAACTGCGTCTTCCTGAATGTGCAGCTCCACAAGGGTCAGATGAAGATGGTCCACAAGGCCGCCCAGGCGGTAAGGCCCACCCTCCTTTGGGATGGGGATGGCAGGAGCAGAGGAGCAGGGGAGCAGAGGCTGGGCCAAGCCCTTAAGTCGGGAGTAGCCCCCATCTGGTCTTGCTTCCTGGCCTCTCTGCTCCCAGCCATACAGCAGTGCAGTCCCCATCAGCTGGTGGGAAAAATCCACTGCTCTTTGCCGACCTTCCCTTTATGTCTCACGGTCCTGCTCCCACGGGGCTTCCTCTAATGTCTTTTCATCATGGTCTTAACAACCATCATGTCAGTGCGTCAGTGCAGTTACCTTAAACGTTTTGGAAAGGCTCCTTTGCTTTTGGGAAATGTGCTCAGAGGAAGAACTCTTCAGCTGAACCCTTCCTCCCTCCGGGGGTGCCCTGGGTTTTTGGCTGCTTGTGTCCTCAGGGTGGGGCAGGCTGGCACTTCCCTCTGGCTCTCCCCAGAGCAGGGCTTGCCGCTTGTCCTCCTCTCTACTCACAAAACCCTCCTGGATGGGATCCTGCTGCCCTTTGTGCTGCTCTCCCAGGGCCTGGGTGTGCTCCGTGTGGCCTGGGACTCCGGTGTCTGCTCCCCTGCCCTCAGGTAAAAACCTTGTATCTCTAGACACACATGGGAGAAGTTGCAGGCTGGGGTGGGGTGTGTCTTGGGGTGTGTTGGTGGTAGCCCCCTGCCAAAGGCCCTCTTCCTGGCTGCTCTGTTCCCAGCCACACAGCAGTCTAGCCTGTGGGGCTTAGATGGAGGCATCAGCCACAGGCCCTAGGGCCATGGCTTCACCTCAGGGTATTCAAGTAGGACACAGTCTGTTCCTGGAGGAGCTGAGACTCTCGCTAGCCCCTTCTTCATTCTCATCTTCAGAGCCTCTTGCCTTATCAGGCTCTGCCCTATGTCCCACAGAGCTCTGCTGAGGAAGCTGGGGGGGCTTTTCCTGCCCTCAGAGGCCAACCTCTCCCTGGACAGCTCTGAGGGGCTCCTTGCAAGGGCTGTGGTCCAGGCGGTGAGTGCCCCCAGTGGTTATGTATGTGCCAGGCTAAGGGGACAGGGGTCTGCTTCTGCACTGACCTTAATGCCCCTTCTGTTCCCTTCTATTCCAGGTCATAGAGCAGCTGCTGGTCAGTGGGCAGCCCCTGCTCATCTTCCTGGAGGAACCTCCTGGGACCCTGGGGCCACGGCTGTCAGCTCTGGGCCAGGCTTGGCTGGGATTTGTGGTGAGGGCAGTCCAGGTGGGCATCGTCCCAGATGCTCTGCTGGTACCAGTAGCTGTCACCTATGACGTGGTTCCGGATGCACCATGTGACATATACCATGTGAGAATGTGAGACCCTCCAGCCCCTTGGGTAGAGCCTGATATGGCAAGGGGCCCCTAGGTGGACACCAGCTCCGGATAGGAGGCAAAATATTGTGTCCTGTGGCTGAGTCCCTCTTAGAGCTGCGGGGGGTTCAAAGGAATCATCCCTATGGTCATCTTGCAGTACCTGCCAGGGCCATGACCATCATCTCATCTCATCCTCTGAAGACCTTGATAGGGAGGGATTTTCCCTGTTTGATGGATAAGAAGAGAGGAACTTGGGGAGGGCAAGGTCATGTACCAGTTTGGTCTGAGATAAAACTGAGCAGGCTGGGACCTGAGGATACCGCTGGAGAGCAGGATGGTGTGGGCAGCCCTGATGTCCATCTGAGAGCAGTGCCCTCTGTGAGTCTGTACAGTTATCCTCTCCCTCCTTGCAGGCCTCAGCCCCGCTCGGGCTGTGGACAGGAGCTCTGGCTGTCCTGCAGAGCCTCTGCAGCCACTTGGGCTGCAGCCGTCAGATCTGCTCCCGGGTACACCTAGCTCAGCCCTTCTCCCTGCAGGTATGGAGCCAGTTGCAGAAGGCTGGGAGTACCTGGTATGGGGGTGGGGTTCTGTCCTGGGCCTCCTGGCAGCCTGGCCCTCAAAGCCACTCCAGGGATAGCCTTGCCTACTTCTAGTGGGCTGTGGGCAAGTTTCCTGGTTGGCCAGAGCAGGTCGCTTAATAGCCTTGTCCTGGGCAGGAATACATCATCAGTGCCAGAAGCTGCTGGGGCAGCAGGCAGACCCTGGAGCAGCTGCTGCAGCCCTTCGTGCTGGGCCAATGGTAGGGGCAAGGGAGCATGCGGTCTCAGGGGTGAGGTAGGCAGCCTGTCAGCATCATCTTATGTATCCTCCGTAGACACAAACACACTGGCAGCCCTCCCTCACCAAATATCCTGGGGTGATCTAGAATAGTTCCAGGCACTTGCCTTGCTAACAGTCTGAGTGTGGGATATGGCACAGAGGCCTGGAAGGGGCTGCGGTTTATAAATGCTATCCTCTGTCCTGCGGCTGGGATGGGGGAAACACTCTCATCTTTCAGAAAGCCCTGGGCTTCCCCACAACTGTTTTTAGATGGTGCCTTCATTCTGTAATCTGTGTCTCTGTCCCAGTACTGCTGTCCCAGACACTGAGAAGGAGCAGGAGTGGACCCCTATAACTGGGCCCCTCCTGGCCCTCAAGGAAGAGGACCAGCTCCTAGTCAGGAGACTGAGCCATCATGTCTTGAGTGGTGAGGATGAATCAGATCTGGGCCTTTGGGGGTGGGTCCCTGAACTGTCCCCTCTCTCTGGGTAGCCAGTTACCAGGGTCCTTCATTCCAAGTGAGTGTCTGCACCCGAGCTGCCCTCCTTCTGTGGGACCTCGGGGACATCTGAAGAAGAATGGAACCCTCCTCCTGCAGGAGGAGCAGGGCAGCCAGGGCTGGTATATGGGAGCAGTTAATTGCATGGACATGGATAACGGCCTGAGCACAGGAGGCCGCAGCTGCTTCCCAAGGCCACACCCAGCCCTGCCTTCTGAGAGGAGTCTCCCTAGCTGTGGATAGGGATGGTGTTAACTGAATGGAATGATAGATGTAAGGGGCTTAGCACAGCGCCTGTGCAGAGGGCCCTTATAGGGAGATCCATCAGTATCTTCTCTAGTGCCCCTGTGTGGTGGAGGCTGTGGGTTGTTGTGTGGGCCCCATGATGAGACCCAGGGAAGGGCCCCCAGGTCCTGGCCTGGCTCTCCACCTCTGTGTGATAAATTCACTGCTCTGGGCATATACTCCCCCTCCCTGGGGTGGAGTGGGTATGTCTGATAATGGAAGGACCAGGCTGCTGTGCTTCAATGCCTGACCAGCATCTCCACCCGCTGTCCTGCCTCGCCCCACCCCAGCCAGTGTGGCGAGCTCTGCCATGATGAGCACGGCCATCATGGCGACACTGCTGCTCTTCAAGCACCAGAAGGTAGGGGGTGCAATATGGTGGGGACCTCAGTGGGTGGGGTGTGGCCCTCCTGCTCAGCCCTGCTCTGCCCACCCAGGGCGTGTTCCTGTCGCAGCTCCTGGGGGAGTTCTCCTGGCTGACAGAGGAGATACTGTTGCGTGGCTTTGATGTAGGCTTCTCTGGGCAGCTGCGGAGCCTGCTGCAGCACACACTGAGTCTGCTGCAGGCGCACGTGGCCCTGCTACGCATCCACCAGGGGGACTTGCTGGTGATGCCTCGGCCCGGCCCAGGCCTCGCACACCTGGCACGGCTGAGTGCTGAGCTGCTGCCCGTCTTCCTGAGTGAGGCTGTGGGCGGTGAGTGTTGAGGGGTAGGTGGGATGGGTGTGCAGGTGTTAAGGGAACAGCTTCTTCCTCATAACGGTCCCTCCTCCCCCAGCCTGTGCGGTGCGGGGGCTGCTGGTAGGCAGAGTGCCGTCCCAGGGGCCCTGGGAGCTGCAGGGCATAGAGCTGCTGGGCCAGAACGAGCTGTACCGCCAGATCCTGCTGCTGATGCACCTGCTGCCGCAAGACCTGCTGCTCCTGCAGGTCAGGTCTCCCCTAAGGCCCACTTGGTCCTAGGCCATCCCCTCTTGGTGGTAGGAATGGCCATCCCTGCCTGAGCACCACTTCTGAAATCTCCTGGGTAGTAGGTCTGGCCTCACCCTGCCTTTGGCTAGGCCCCTGCCCATGAGCCTGGCTTGCCTGAGGCCACATGGGTCCCTTTTTCTCCCTAGCCCTGCCAGTCTTCCTACTGTTACTGTCAGGAGGTGCTGGACCGGCTCATCCAATGTGGGCTCCTGGTTGCTGAGGAGGTAGGCAGGGCTGGTGGAGACAAGACCCCTGACTGGGGCCTAGCCTCCTCCAGCCTCCCACCCTGAGTGCCAGCTACCACAGGCTCCTCTGCCGTGTGTATGTCGTGGGGGTGGGCAGCCCCTGGCCTTGCAGTGGGGAAGCCTAGCTTGCACCTCTGCACCCTGGGCCTTGGGATATGCCCACCTATGCCCTGGGTCCGTGTACATCTCCCTGGACAGCACTGGCATGTCTGCCTCTGAGCTTCTCTGCACACCTCCTGCTCCACACATTTCTTGGCCACAGGGCTCCTGCCCTTAAGGGTGGGTGTTCAGTTCCTTTGACTCTGCAAGTTGGCCCAGCAGGTGCTCTGGTGTGGCATGGCTCTGGGCATCCTCTTGGGCACTCCAGATCTGGTTTTACTGGATTCACCTGCATGTACCTGATCTGGGGGTGTAGGGTTGATCCCTGGCCAGCTTGTCAGAGAACAATGGTTCCACGGTCCCCAGACCCCAGGCTCCCGAGCAGCCTGTGACACAGGGCGACAGCGATTGAGCAGAAAGCTGCTGTGGAGACCGAGTGGGGACTTTACTGATAGTGACAGTGATGACTTCGAAGAGGCCGAGGGCCGGTACTTCAGGGTATGTTGGAAAAAGCTGCCCCTGGAGGGAGGTGGTAGGGAGGCTGTGGGGAGCTGTACTCACCATGACCTGTCCCCTCCAGCTCAGCCAGCAGTTGCGCTGCCCAGACTTCTTTCTTTTTCTCTGCCGCCTGCTCAGCCCACTGCTCAAGGCTTTCGCACAGGCTGCCGCCTTCCTCCGCCAAGGCCAGCTGCCCGATACTGGTGAGGCCCTTCTTCCTTTGCAGTCGTCAAGGCAGGCTCTGTCTGTGCGGGGCCCCAGGTCTAGGTCTTCTCTCTTCTGCAGAGTCGGGCTACACAAAGCAGCTGTTCCAGTTCCTCCAGGCCACCGCTCAGGAAGAAGGGATCTTTGGTGAGTCCCAGTCTGCCAGCCCAGGCTCCTGAAGGCAAGGGTGTGTTTGCTGGTGGCTGCTGCCCCCTGCCGGACAGTGACAGCCCACTCTAGGAATGAGGGCTGCAGAGTACAGAGGGTCTTCTGTCCAGTCTGAGCTCAATCCCTCCCTGGGCTCCTTCTTTAAATGACAGGAGAGAAGCCTGTGCCCAGTGGCTGCCTGTCCTCTCTACCTAGAGCCTTCACTTCTGTCTTCTTTCCAGAGTGTGTGGACCCAAAGCTCGCCATCAGTGCTGTCTGGACCTTCAGAGATCTAGGGGTAAGAGGAACCAATGTCACCATCTTCCTGTCCTCCTGCTCCCATTCCGATAGAGCTGCTCGGGAAAACCCAGCTATGTCCCCATCACCCCACAGGGCAGGACTGATGGTACCTCATTAAGACCCTGGGGTTTACCTGGTGTCTTCCAGCAATAGATGTGGTAATGGGTTGGAGAAGTTGGGATGGTTTTCCTGCCTCTTGGTCTCCCAAATCACTGGCTCATCCTTCTAGGTGGGATATTGGGGCTGCTTTCAGGCAGGATTTGCACTTAAACACTGAGGCCTAAGGGGCCAGAGGTCTCAAGACAGGTTTCTGGGGGACAGGCCTAGCCCCTGGGCACTGTGGACACAGTCTCTGTGGTGAGGGCACTCACGGCCCATCTTCCGTGGCCCAGGTTCTGCAGCAGATGCCGAGCCCTGCAGGCCCCAGGCTCCACCTGTCTTCTACATTTGCCAGCAGGGACAATCAGGAAAAACTAGAGCAGTTCATCCGGCAGTTCATTTGTAGCTAGAACTGTGAGGTGGAGCCTGTGCCTTCTCAGCCCCAGAACATAGCTGTGTCCTAGAGCCAGAAGACAGACAGGAGGCTGCAAACCTTAGCTGCTCTATAAAATCATGGAAGCTTGCTTGTCCCTTGCCATTTCTTGTTTTCTCCCTCCTTTGATGTAATAAAAAAGGGGACTGGTTGTGTTGTCTTTTCCCAAGCCCAGCAGAATCCTTTTGGCATATGTGTATGTGTGTATTTGCTTTCATCTTCCCCAGTCCCACAAAAGTGCCCCCACTTGACCCATGAAACAAAGCCCAAAGAAGACAAACAGTAGCAGAAGCCAAGCTGCTGCTTTGGCCCAATTAGTTTATTGAAGAGAGTTGTCTTTCTCCCTTCTACCTAGAAGAGGAGGCTTGCAGGGCTGGCCCCTGCCCACATCTGGCATTGGCCTTTCCCTGGGCTAGGGTGAGTGGGAGCAGATGCCACTCTCCAATGTTGAGGGCCTGTACAGGAGCCATCACACCACCTTGTTGATGATGACACCTAGTTCTTCAATCTCACACTGGACTTCATCCCCCTTCTGCAACAGAGCAGGAGGCCATGAAGGTGTCAGCCCTTCTGCCCGACACACATAAGTACACGCAAGCCTGTACTTCTCAAGTCTGAGCCAAGCCTGCCAGGCCTTTGGGGCCTTTGCCCTCTTTCCTTTTCGCTAACCTACCTTGAGAAAGACAGGAGGTTTCTTGAATACACCAACACCTGGGGGGGTCCCAGTCAGGATGACATCCCCTGGGTAAAAGGTGACAAACCTGGAGCAAAGCAAGAGGACCCAGTGAAACCAGGGGCTGACAGAGGTGGCCACAGCCAAGGGTGGAGGGCTCGCATCAGCCTCCACATGTGTGGCAGGTGAAGTAGGGCTGGCAGGACAGGCCCTGTCACTCACTGGGAGACCCAGGCTATCAGCTCCTCTGTCTTGAACACCATCTGGTTGGTGTTGCTGCTCTGGACCACTTCCCCATTCACTCGGCAGCAGATCTTTAAGTTGTGTGGATCTGAAATGCAAAAATGGTACCTTGGAGTTATCCCTTTTCCCCTCTCACCCCCCCGCCCCATATTTCATAAACACAACTGTAGGGGGCCTTCGTGACTTGCCAGGTGAAAAGGCTTTGTGCCTACACTGACTCAGTGCTCTACTTTAGAACTTTCTGTACAGACATTGGCCTTCTTAAGCCTCCCTGTATCCCCACCAAGAGCACCAGGCAGTAGTCACTTGGATGAGTTGAGAGGATGTTCCAGACTCTGAAGGGGGAGAGAAAAATGGCTAGGGTGTTTGTCTTGGGGGAAAAAAAAAAAAAAAGGGCATCCGTCTACAGTATAGGATGACACTTGTAGATACAAAAATGACTCGGCATGGCCAAGCATGGTGGCTCATGTCTGTCATCACAACACTTTAGGAGACCAGGGCAGGCGAGGACTGATTAAGCTAAGGGGTTCAAAACCTGCCTGAGGAGTGTAGTGAAATAATAAAAACATTAGCCAGGCGTGGTGGTGCATGCCTGTAGTCCCAACTACTCAGGAGGGTGAGGTGGGAAGATCGCTTGAGCCCAGTGAGGCTTCAATGAGCTGAGATTGCGCCACTGCACGCCAG